>LR750165.1:590370-614783 GCA_902729485.2 Mus minutoides
TTCCTCAAGAGGGAGAGAAGGAGGAGGAGGGAGTAGGGGATTTTTCTGATTTGACAATATCTGACAATATCCATTCTTTCTACAGAAGAAATGGGTACACGGAAGATTTTTATGCTCGGGTGCACAGGTGCAAAGTGAAATTCTTACCACAAACACTTGGCAGTGAGCTGCATCTCAATCCATCAACTAACCCACAAACGCTTGGCAGTGAGCTATAGTAGTTGGCAAATACATGCATTCAAAGAACAGTAGGGGCAAGCACACAGATTCAAGAAATGTTCAGGCTATTATATTTAGCTATGTAAAGGCTTTCTACTAATAATGAAATCTCTTTCCCAGTTTCGGGGTCTTTGAGTTCTCAGGATCTTTCAGTTCCATGTTTGACCATCTGAGCTAACAAACAGTTTCATAACTTCTTTTCCATTCACACTATCTTCCATTGGTTGTACTGGCTAGTTTTGTGTGTCAACTTGACACAGCTAGAGTTATAACAAAGAATGGAGCTTCAGTTGGGGAAATGCCTCCATGAGATCCAGCTGTATGGCATTTTCTCAATTAGTGATTAAGTGGGGAGGTCCCCTTGTAGGTGGTGCCATCTCTGGGCTGGTAGTCTATAAGAGAGCAGGCTGAGCAAGCCAGGGGAAGCAAGCCAGTAAAGAACATCTGCATCAGCTCCTGCTTTCTGACCTGTTTGAGTTCCAGTCCTGACTTAGGTGATGAAGAGCAATGTGGAAGAGTAAGCTGAAAAAACCCTTTCCTCCCCAACTTGCTTCTTGTTCATGAAGTTTTGTCCAGGAATAGAAACCCTGACTAAGACAAATTGGTACCAGCATAGTGGGGTATTCCTGTGACAACCTGACAATGTTTGGGGGAGGACTGTGGAAGGACTTTGGAACTTTGGGCTCGAAGATACATTCGTTGTTAAGAGTTCTGTCAGATGTTGTGTAGAAGCTTGGAAGATGATGTTGAGAACAGTGCAGAACATGGAGGCCTGGCTTGTGAAATTTCAGAGGGAAAAATTAAAGACTCTTTTCAGGTCCATTGTTACTTTGATTGTGAAGACTCTGTGGTTCTGGTTAGCTGGGGCTGAAGAATCAGTTGTGATTAACAAGATACCAGAACTACTAAAGTGAAACTTTTACATTACTGGGACTATTGATGGTGGTTAGCTGGAGCTAAGAAAATAGCAATGATTAAGAAGAGACCAGCATCGTTGAGGTGACATCTTCTGGGAAGTGTTTTCTGAGAGCATAAAGAGGGTGTGTTCCAGAAATAGCCAAAGTTGTACCTCCAGCAGCAGCAAGACTTGGTAATGTGTAAGAGTCACCCAGGTGGTACTGGTTTTGAAGGCATGAAGGGGTCATGCAGAGAGCTGAGGCTCAGCACTGTCATAGGCCATGGAAGGCCATTGGTGAAGGTGCAGCTTCAGTTGATGGTGCAGGACTGAAGGGGTCAGGCAAAACATTTGAGGCTTGGTGAAGGTCTACTGCCTGCAGTTGATCCCTACATCACAGACTGGGTTCTCTGGGGGATGGTCCGGGGCTGAAACAGAACTAGGGTGGGGAGAGAAAAGAACAAGCCAAGTCAACATTGCTGATCAAAGCATCTGGTTTATTGAAGGGTTATCTCGGGTGGGGGGGGGAGAAAAGGGGGAAGGCCCCGCCCCCCAGTCGGTTCTGTGCAGGGGCCTGGAGTTTGGCGGGAAGCCTGAAGCATTGTGGGATGTTCCAGGTGTACTCTGGTGAGCTAGGCGGAGCTGGGGTCCAGGAAGATGTCTCTTAGGCAGCAGCTCACCAGAGTAGTGCTAATTAACAAGACAGTGGATGCTGCACCACATGTGGCTCTCCATGGCTGGTCTGTGTAACAGCCTGCCTCAGCCTGAGGAAGGGACACTACAGCTTGGCACCATTAAGAGAGCCTATGAGAGGCTGTTGGTGAAGCCTAGTTACAGTGGGAGACAGCAGTGTTTTGGAGATGCCAGTACCATTGGATGACCACCAAGAACAACAGCAGTAGTGGAGTACAGGCAGCTGGAGCCTAGAAGACAATGTGTGTGCTACAAAGTGAATGGCTGAAGAAGTGACCCAAGCCCTTTGAGGAGCCCAGAAGATTGTGAATTGGATCCCAGACATTGGACAGTTAGAGTTTGAGTTTGCTTTTCATTGTGACTGTGTCCTGATGCTCTTACCTCTTGAAGGTAGTATTTTAGTGGAACCCACAGTTAAGAGACATTTAATTGTAAAGACTTGGGATTTTAAGAGATTGAAATTTTAAGAATGTGCAAAGACTGAGGGACTTTTAAAGTTATTTAGATCTTGGGGATGAGTTAGAAACTAAGAGTTGAGGCTTACTAGTGATGTGTTTCTGTGTCAAGTTGACAAGGGGTCAATTGTACTAGCTAGTTTTGTGTGTCAACTTGACTCAGGCTGGAGTTATCACAGAGAAAGGAGCTTCAGTTGGGGAAATGTCTTCATGAGACCCAGCTGTAAGGCATTTCCTCAATTAGTGATCAAGGGAGGAGGTCCACTTGTGGGTGGTGCCATCTCTAGGCTGGTAGTCTTGGTTCTATAAGAGAGCAGGCTGCGCAAGCCAGGGGAAGCAAGCCAGTAAAGAACATGCCTTCATGGCTTCTGCATCAGCTCCTGCTTCCTGACCTGTTTGAATTCCAGTCCTGACTTCCTTTGGTGATGAACAGCAATGTGGAAGAGTAAGCTGAATAAACCCTTTTCTCCCCAAGTGCTTCGTGGTCATGATGTTTGTGCAGGAATAGAATCCCTAACTAAGACACTGGCCCTATTTCTATGCTTTCCTTTGCTTTCAACATCTTTTCAAAAAACAAACAAACAAACAAACAAACAAAAACAGCTGGCCTTGTAAGGAGACTAGCATACTAATGGTATTTTAGGGTACTAATTGTGTGGATGCATTCTGTCTAGGTCTACTGGACTGTCTATCTCCTTAAAGTTTTAATTAAAAAAAAAAAAGAAAGAAAAACCTCACAGTACAAATTCTTTCTCAATTCTTTTGATGAATAAAGCTTTTTTCCCCTTTTTGATTAGATATTTTCTTTATTTACATTGCAAATGTTATCTCCTTTCCTAGTTTCCCCTGCGAAAATACCCTATACCCTCTCCCCTCACCCTCTCTCCAACTCAGCCACTCCTGCTTCCTGGCCATGGCATTCACCTATAGGGAGTACCGGTAAGTTCATATTGTTGTTCCTCCTATGGGGCTGCAAACCTCTTCAGCTCCTTGGGTACTTTCTCTAGCTCCTTCATTAGGGACCCTGTTCTCTGTCCAATGGATGACTGTGAGCATCCACGTCTGTATTTGCCAGGCACTGGCAAAGCCTCTCAGGAGACAGCTATATCAGGCTCCTGTCAGCAAGCTCTTGTTTGTATCTGCAATAGTGACTGGGGAAGTCTCTGGATGGCCATTTCTTCAGTCTCTGCTCTAAACTTTGTCTCTGTAATTCCTCCCATGGTTATTTTGTTCCCCCTTCTAAGAAGGATCAAAATATCCACACTTTGGTCTTCCTTCTTGAGTTTCATGTGGTTTTCAAATTGAATCTTGGGTATTCTGAGCTCCTGAACTTATCAGTGAGTGCATATCATGTGTGTTCTTTCGTGACTAGGTTATTTCACTTGGATGATATCCTCCAGATCCATCCATTTGTCTAGGAATTTATAAATTCATTGTTTTTAATTCATAGGAATTTATAAATTCATTGTTTTTAATATCAAGCTCTTGTTTGTATCTGCAATAGTGACTGGGGAAGTCTCTGGATGGTCATTTCTTCAGTCTCTGCTCTAAACTTTGTCTCTGTAATTCCTCCCATGGTTATTTTGTTCCCCCTTCTAAGAAGGATCAAAATATCCACACTTTGGTCTTCCTTCTTGAGTTTCATGTGGTTTTCAAATTGAATCTTGGGTATCCTGAGCTACTGAACTTATCAGTGAGTGCATATCATGTGTGTTCTTTCGTGACTAGGTTATTTCACTTGGATGATATCCTCCAGATCCATCCATTTGTCTAGGAATTTATAAATTCATTGTTTTTAATTGCTGAGTAGTACTCCATTGTGTAAATGTACCACATTTTCTGTATCTGTTACTCTGTTGAAGGACATCTGGGTTTGCAGCCTCTGGCTATTATAAATAAGGCTGCTATGAACATAGTGGAGCATGTGTTCTTATTACAAGTTGGTGTATCTTCTGGGTATATCCCCAGTATCAGGGTCCAGCCTCGACACAGGATCGGAGTTCTCAACTGGAAGGAGGGATAACTGAAAGGTGCATAATAAATATACACAGACTACTGTTTTGGGTACAAGCTGACAGGCAATTTTTCAAGCCTTGAAGTTTCTCTCTCTTCTCTCTCATTCTCTGCTCTGTTTTTCTCTCGCTCATTCATTCATAGCTTGAGGTTGCCCATACTCTGCCTTCTCTTGTGCTCTCTGCTTTTCTCCTATGTGCTTTTCTTTTCTTGAACTCTCATGCTCACACACACCTCTGTGAATTCCCCTTGCACGATTACACACACATTTCACACACATCTCACACACAACACATGAACTTTTCTTTCACTCACACACACACTCTCCATACCTACCTCACCTTCTCTCTTCACTCATTCTTCACATGCTCTTCTCATATTCTCTCTCTCTCTCTCTCTCTCTCTCTCTCTCTCTCTCTCTCTCTCCCTCTCCCTCTCTCTTTCTACCTCTCCCTCTCTCATTCTTCATTCACTCTCCACATTCACCTCACATACCCCTCACTTGCTCTCTACAGGCTCTCTACTCACTCTCTTGCCTTTCTCTTGCCCCAGTCTTTTATTGATACTGCAAAAGCAGTTTAAAAAAGACATTATACAATCATTGCCAAATCAAATTCAAAAGAATAACCACACCCCACAAAAAAATCAAGAATTACAATTGATCACCAAAGTTTCAAGTTTCCCTATTCCCAGGTCTATAGTCAAAATAAACATAATCGCAAACTTATCATTATTTAAAATTTAACTTATAATAATACAGAGGTCGGAGCTCTGAAGCAAGCTACTTGCATTTTCTTGTAAAGCTTTAATGATAAATGACATGGGCAAAGCTGTCAGGCAATGACCAGAAAGAATCAAGTTAACCCTTAACTCAATAGTTCTGCTAGCTTTCTTCTTCTACACATTGTAAACAATGACTCTCCTAAGAGTCTCAGTATTTTGACTTAGTTTTACTAATATAATATTTTATATATTCTATACTTATTTATCCAGGAACCACTCTCAAATATTATGTAAAATGTATTTCATAACTTTAATAATTTTTCATTTCTTGGGTTCCCAATGTTGGCTCTATTTCATTTTCTAATTATTTCTTCAAACTTTCTTTTCAAGTCAAGCATTAATCTGGAATTACCATTGTGCAGTTATTACATTGTTCCAAGATGAGAACACACAGCATGCACCTGGGCCATTAGGACTATGCTGTTCTGTGCTCCATGCCTCAATTTTTAATTGTTTAAGAATCATTACAGCAAGGAACATTTAATTTCACAGAATTCCCCAGAGCAGAAGGAGAAAGAAATAAGAAAGTCAGATATAATAGAATAATTATGCACTCCAAGGCCAACTGAAAAGCAGTCATGCACAAATGAAATCTATACAGCCGTTTTCTAGGGCTAAGGTTAGGAGAAATGACAACAAGTGTTTATTTATTTGTTTATTTATTTTTTTACAAAGAGCTGCCAAAGGCTTCTGGGATGTCTCCATCCCAGCCTATTGTGGGAAGTCCCTTATTTCAGATGGCAGGTTCCCTAGAGGGATGTATCTCCTGCTTCTCAGGGTCCCAGATGCCATCCTTTTCTACAAGGAACTGCCACAGGCTTCTGAGATATCTTGATCCGAGCCTACTGCAGGCAGTCCCTGTCATTGTATGCTGTCCCCAGCAGCCCAAGAATGTTATTGCTGGATATTCCGGTAGTATTATGTCCAATTTTCTGAGTAAGTGACAAACTGATTTCCAGAGTGGTTATAACAGCTTGCAATACCACCAGCAATGGAGGAGTATTCCTCTTTCTCCGCATCCTTGCCAGAATCTGCTGTCACCTGAGTTTTTGATCTTAGGCATTCTGACTGGTCTGAGGTAGAATATCAGAGTAGTTTTGATTTGCATTTCTTGATGATTAAGGATGTTGAACATATTTTAGGTGCTTCTCAGCCATTCTGTATTCCTCAGTTGAGAATTCTTTGCTTAGTTTGTACCCCATTTTTTACTAGGGTTATTTGGTTTTTTGGAATCCAACTTCTTGAGTTCTTTATATATATTGGAGATTAGCCCCCTAATGGATTTAGGATTGGTAAAGAACTTTACCCAATCTGTTGGTTGCCATTTTGTCTTATTGACAGTGTCCTTTGCCTTAGAGAAGTTTTGCAATTTTATGAGGTCCCATTTGTCGATTCTTAATCTTATAGCACAAGGCATTGGTGTTCTATTAAGAAACTTTTCCCCTGTGCCCATATCTTTGAGGCTCTGCCCCACTTTCTCCTCTATAAATTTCAGTGTCTCTAGTTTTATGTGGAGGTCCTTGATCCAATTAACTCGAGCTTTGTACAAGCAGATAAGAATGTATCAATTCATACTCTTCTTCATGCTAACCTCCAATTGAGCCAGCACCATTTGTTGAAAATGCTGTCTTTTTTCCACTGGATGATTTTAGCTCCATTGTCAAAGATCAAGTGACCATAGGTGTGTGGGTTCATTTCTGGGTCTTCAATTCTATTCCATTGATATACCTGTCTGTCCCTGTACCATATATCTAGCTACTACAGTGAAGCTGTTTATCAGGATTAGAAGTTCTCTGGTGGAATTTTTGGAGTCACTTATATATACTATCTTAGCATCTGCAGTGATACTTTGACTTTTTTCCTTTCAATTTTATATCCCTGAGACCTTTTTCTGTTGTTTAATTGCTCTGGATAGGACTTAAAGTACTATATTGAATAGATAGGGAGAGCGTTGGCAGTTTTGTCTAGGCCCTGATTTTAGTGGGATTTCTTCAAGTTTTTATCAAAATTGCTCTATAGTACAGCTTGAGGTCAGGCATGGTGATTCCATCAGAAGTTCTTTTATTGTTGAGAATAGTTTTTATTTTCCTAGGTTTTTTGTTATTCCAGATGAATTTGCAAATTGCTCTTTCTAACTCTGTAAAGAATTGAGTTGGAATTTTGATTTGGATTGCATTGAATCTGTAGATCGCTTTCAACAAGATAGCGATTTTTACTGTTATAATCCTGCCAATCTATGAGCATAGGAGATCTTACCACCTTCTGAGATGTTCTTCAATTTCTTTATTCAGATTTGAAGTTCTTATCATACAGATCTTTCACTTTCTTAGTTAGAGTCACACCCAGATATTTTATATTATTTGTAACTATTGTGAAGGGTGTTGTTTTCCTAATTTCTTTCTCAGCTAGTTAATCCTTTGTGTAGAGAAAGGCCACTGATTTGTTTGACATAGTTTTGTATCTAGCTACTACAGTGAAGCTGTTTATCAGGATTAGAAGTTCTCTGGTGGAATTTTTGGAGTCACTTATATATACTATCTTAGCATCTGCAAATAGTGATACTTTGACTTTTTTCCTTTCCAATTTATATCCCTGAGACCTTTTTCTGTTGTTTAATTGCTCTGGATAGGACTTAGAGTACTATATTGAATAGATAGGGAGAGCGTTGGCAGTTTTGTCTAGGCCCTGATTTTAGTGGGATTTCTTCAAGTTTTTCTCCATTTAGTTTGATGTTGGCTATTAGTTGAATGTATATTGCTTTTATTATGTTTAGGTATGGACCTTAAATTCCTAGCCAGAGCAATTAGAGAACAAAAGGAGATCAAAGAGATACAAATTGGAAAGGAAGAAGTCAAAATATCACTATTTACAGATGATATAATCCTATCCTTAAGTGATCAAAAAAATTCCACCAGAGAACACTGATACCTGATAAACAACTTCAGAAAAGTCAGTGGATATAAAATTAACTTTATCAAATCAGCGGTCTTCCTCTACACACAGATTAAAAAGGCTGAGAAAAAATAGGGGAACAGCACTCTTCACAATAGTCATAAATAATATAAAATACTTTGGTATGACTGTAACTAAGAAAGTAAAATATCTGTAGGATAACAACTTCAAGTTTCTGAAGAAAGAAATTGAGATCCTATTTTCCAGCAAATAAGATGGAAAGATCTCCCATGCTCTTGCACTGGCAGGATTATAATAGTAAAAATGGGTATCTTGCCAAAAGCAATCTGCAGATTCAATTCAATCCCCATCAAAATTCCAACTCAATTCTTTACAGAGTTAGAAAGGGAAATTTGCGAATTCATCTGGAATAACAACAACAAAAAGCCCCCCTAGGATTGCAAAAACTATTCTCAACAATAAAAGAACCTTGGGTGGAATCACCATACCAGACCTCAAGCTGTACTACTGAGAAATTGTGATAGAAACTGCATGGTACAGTGGCAGGCAGGTATATCAATGAAATAGAATTGAAGACCCAGAAATTAAACCACACATTTATGGTCACTTCATCTTTGACAAAGGAGCTAAAACCATCCATTGTGAAAAAGACCGCATTTTCAACAAATTGTTCTGGCTCAACTGGCCATTAGCATGTAGAAGAATGCAAATCGATAAGTATGTTTCTCCTTGTACAAAGGTCAAGTTAATTGGATCAAGAACCTACACATAAAACCAGATACAGTGAAATTAATAGAAGAGAAAGTGAGGGAGAGCCTTGACCACATGGGCACAGGGGAAATTCCTGAACAGAACACCAACAGCTCATGATCTAAGATCAAAAATTGACAAATGGGACCTCATAAAATTGCAAACCTTCTTTAAGGCACAGGGCACTCTCAATAGGACAAAATGTCAACCAAGAGACTTGAAAAGATCTTTATAAATCATGCATGCAATAGAGGGCCAATATCCAATATATACAACAACAACAACAACAACAACAACAAAAGCCTCAAAAAGTTAGAGAACAGAGAACCACATAACCCTCCTAAAAATGGGGTATAGAGCTAAACAAAAATTCTCAACTGAGTTATATTGAATGGGCAAGACACACTTAAAGAAATGTTCAACATCCTTAATCATCAGGGAAATGTAAATTAAAACAAACCTGAGATGTCAACTCAAACCCATCAGAACAACTAAGATCACAATCTCATGTGACAGTAGATGCTGGCAAGGTTGTGGAGAAAGAACACTCCTTTATTGCTGGTGGGATTGCAAGCTGGTCCAACATGTCTGGAGATAAGTTTGGCAGTTTGTTAAAAAAATGGAGATAGTACTACCTGAGGACCCACTAATTCCACCCCTGGGCATATACTGAGAAGTTGCATAAACATTTAATTAGGACACATGCTCCACTACGTTCATCACAGCCTTATGTATAATAGCCAGGAGCTGGAAAGAACGAAGATGTCACTCCACAGAGGAATGCATACAGAAAATGTGGTACATTTACACAATGGAGTACTGTACTACTCAGCTATTAAAAACAATGAATTTATGAAATGCTTAAGGCAAATGGATGGAACTAGAAAATATGATCCTGAGTGTGGTAAATCAGTCACACACACACACACACACACACACACACACACACACACACACACACAGACGGTAAACACTCACTGATAAGTAGATATTAGCCCAGAAGTTTGGGATACCCAAGATACAATTTACAAACCACATGAAACTCAAGAAGAAGGAAGACCAAGTGTGCATGCTTCGATACCCCACCCAGGGATCCTTCCCATAATCAACCACCAAACCCAGACACTATTGCATATGCCAGCAAGATTTTGCTGAAAGGACCCTGATATAACTATCTAGAATGAGGCTATGCCAGTGCCTGGCAAATACAGAAGGGGATACTCATAGTCATTTATAGGATGGAACACAGGGCCCCCAATGGATGAGCTAGAGAAATTACCCAAGGACCTGAAGAGGTCTACAACCCTTTAGGTGGAACAACAATATGAACTAACAAGTACCCCCAGAGCTCATGTCTCCAGATGCATATGTAGCAGAAGATGGCCTAGTCGGCCATCATTGGAAAGAGAGGCCCCTTGGTCTTACAAACTTTATATGCCCCAGTACAGGGGAATGCCAGGGCCAAGAAGTGGGAGTGGGCAGGTAGGGGAGCATGGTAGGGGGAGGGTATAGGAAACTTTTGGGATAGCATTTGAAATGAAAATAATGAAAGTTTCAAAAAAAAGAAGAAAGAAAGAAAGAAAGAAAGAAAGAAAGAAAGAAAGAAAGAAAGAAAATAAGAAAGAAAGAAAGAAAGAAAGAAAGAAAGAAAGAAAGAAAGAAAGAGTAACAAAATAACCCTGGAAGCAATTACAGAGACAAAGTTCAGATCAGAGACTGAAGAAATGACCATCCAGAGACTTCTCCTCCTGGGGACCCATCACATAAACAACCACCAAACCTAGACACTATTGCAGGTGCCAACAAGAGCTTGGTAGGAGTTAGAGATACAAAGTGTGCAGAGATGGAAGGAATGACCATACAGAGATTGACCCACCTGGTGATTCATCCTATATACAATCACCAAATCTAGTCACTTTTGTAGATGCCAACATGTGCTTGCTAATAGAAGTCTTTTATAGGTGTTTCCAGAGAGGCTCCACCAGTGTCTCACAAATACAGAGGTGGATCCTTGCTTCCTACCATTGGACTTAGTACAGGATCCCCAATGAAGGAGCTACAGAAAGGACCCCAGGAGCTTAATGGGTTAGCAGCCCCATAGGTGGAACAACAATATGGACTAACCAGTAACCACAGAGCTCCCAGAGACTAAATCACCAACCAAAGAGTACACATGTTGGTGCACATGGCTCCAGCGACACCTGTAGCAGATGATGGCCTAGTCAGTCATAGATGGGAAGAGAGGCCCTGGGCCCTGTGAAGACTCTCTGCCCCAGTGTAGGGGAATGCCAGGTCCAGGAAGCACGAGTGGATGTGTTGCTGAGCAGGGGGAGGGGGGATGAGATATGGGAGTTTTGGAAGGGAAACCAGGAAAGGGGATAACATTTGAAATGTAAAGAAAGTAAATGTCTAATAAAAATAAATAAAATAGAAAAAAAGCAACAGTAAGAATATATTAAAAACTTACAAAGGGAGACAGCCCTGGAGATAGAAGCCCTAGAAAGGAGATCAGGATTAAAAATGAAAGCATGATCAACAGAATTCAAGAATAGAAGAGAGAATCTTAGATGTAGAAGATAAAGAAAACATTGAAAAAAGAGTCAAAGAAAATAAAAAAATGCAAACAGCTCCTAACACCTCAAAATCCAAGAAATCCAGGACACAATGAGAATACCAAACCTAAGAATAATACATATAGAAGAGAGTGAAGAATCCCAAATTAAAAGGCCAGTAAATATCTCCAACAAAATTATAGAAGAAACTTCCCTAACCTAAAGAGATGCCTATAAACATATAAGAAGCCTACATAACTTCAAATACCTTGGATCAGAAAAGAAATTGCTCCCATCACATAATAATCAAAGCACCAAATACACAAAATATAGAAAGAATATTAAAAGCAGTAATGGAAAATGGTCAACTAACATATAATGGCAGACCTACCAGAATTATACTAGACTTCTCAACAGAGACTATGAAAGCTAAAAGATCCTGAGCAAATGTTATACAGAACCTAAGAGAAAAGAAATGCCAGCACGGGCTACTATAACCAGCAAAACTCTCAATTACCATAGATGGAGAAACCAAGGTATTCCATGACAAAAATAAATTTACACAATCTTTCCACAAATAGAAAAGGATAGAAAGGATAATAGATGGAAAATTCCAACACAAGGAGAGAAATCATACCATTGAAAAAGCAAGAAAAGTAACCTTGTTTAAAAAAACCATATTAAGATAGACACACAAACATAATTACACCTCTAACAACAAAAATAACAGGAAGCAAAAATAACTTTTCCTTAATAAATCTTTGGTCTCAATTCCCCAATAAAATGACATAGAATAACAGACTAGATATGTAAAAGAGACCCAGCATTTTGTTTTTTACAGGAAATGCATCTCAGGGACAAAGACAGAAACTACCTCCAAAGAAAAGGCAGATAAAAAAATTTCCAATCAAATGGTCCCAAGAAAAAAGCTGAAGTAGCCATTCTAATATCGAACAAAATTGGCTTTCAACCAAAAGTTATTTAAAAAGATAATAAAGGACACTTCATACTCTCCAACGGAAAAAATCTACCAAGATGAGCTCAATTCTGAGTATCTATGCTCCAAATGCAAGGGCAACAACCTTCATAAAAGAAACTTTACTGAAGGTCAAAGCACACATTGCACCTCACACAATAATAGTGGGGGACTTCAACACCCCACTCTCAACAGTGGGCAGATCATGGAAGCAGAAGCTAAACAGAGACACAGCAAAACTAACAGAAGTTATGAAACAAGTTGATTTAACAGATATCTATAGAACATTTCATCCTAAAACAAAAGGATATACCTTCTTCTCAGCACTTCATGGTACTTCCTCCAAAATTGACAATATAATCGGTCACAAAACAGGCCTCAACAGATACAAGAAGATTGAAATAATCCCAGGCATCCTATCAGATCACCACAAAGTAAGGCTGGTCTTCAATAACAGCAAAAACAACTGAAAGCACATGCACACATGGAAACTGAACCACAATCTACACAATGATATCTTGGTCAAGAAAGAAAAAGAAAGAAAGAAAGAAAGAAAGAAAGAAAGAAAGAAAGAAAGAAAGAAAGAAAGAAACTAAGAAAGAAAGAAAGAAAGAAAGAAAGAAAGAAAGAAAAAGAAAGAAAGAAAGAAAGAAAGAAAGAAAGAAAGAAAGAAAAGAGATGGAGGAAGGGAGGAAGGAAGGAAGGAAGGAAGGAAGGAAGGAAGGAAGGAAGGAAGAAATTAAAGATATTAGAAACTAATGAAAATGAAGCCACAGTATACCCAAACTTATGGGATACAATGAAAGAAGTGCTAGAAGAAAACTCACAGCTCTGAGTGCCTCCAAATAGAAACCAGAGAGAGGATACACTAGTAGCTTGGTAGCACAACTGAAGTCTTTAGAACAAAAAGAAACAAATACACCCAAGAGGAGTAGACAGAAAGGAATAATCAAACACAGGGCTGAAATTAACCAAGTGGAAACAAAAAGAATTATCCAAAGAATAAACTAAACCAGGAGCTCATTCTTTGAGAAAATCAACAAAATATATAAACCCTTAGCCAGACTAATAAGATGGCACAGAGACAGTATCCAAATTAACAAAATCAAAAATGAAGAGACATAACAACAGAACTGGAAGAAACTTTTAAAAAATCATCTGATCATACTAAAAAAGCCAATAATCAACAAAACTAGAAAACCTGGATGAAATGGAAAAATTTCAAGAAAGATACAAGGTATCAAAGTTAAATCAGGATCAGATAAACAATATAAACAGCCCCATAACCCCCAAAGAAATGGAAGCAGTCATTAAAAGTCTCCAAACCAAAAACAGCCCAGGACCAGATGGGTTTAGTGCAGAATTCTAACAGACCTTCAAAGAAGGCCCAATACCAACACTCTTCAAACTTTCTACCAAATAGAAACAGAAGGAACAGTACACAATTCTTTCTATGAAGCCACAATTACACTTATCCTTAAATCACACAAAGACCCAAGAAAGATGGAAAACTTCAGACCAATTTCCCTTATGAATATTGATGCAAAAGTATTCAATAAAATTCTCACAAATGGAATTCAAGAACATATCAAAATGATCATTCAACATGATCAAGTAGGCTGCATCCCATGGAAGGAGGGATGGTTCAATATAAGAACATCCATCAACATAATCCACTATATAAACAAACTTCAAAGAAAAACCATATGATCATCTCATCAGATGTTGAGAAAGCATTTGACAAAATACAACACCCCTTCATGATAAAGGTCTTGGAAAGATCAGAAATTCAGGGCCCATACTTAAAATATACTAAAAGCAATATACATCAAATCAGTAGCCAACATCAATCTAAATGGAGAGAAACTTGAAGCAATCTCACTAAATTCAGGGACTAGACAAGGCTGTCCACTTTCTCCCTACCTATTCAATATAGTACTCGAAGTCCTAGCCAGAGCAATTAGACAACAAAAGAAGGTCAAGGGGATATAAATTGGAAAGGAAGAAGTCAAACTATCACTGTTTGTAGATGATATGAAAGTATACTTAAGTGACCCCCAAAATTCCACCCTAGAACTCCTAACTCTGGTAAATAACCTCAGCAATGTAGCTGGATATGAGATTACCTCAAATGAATCAGTAGCCATCCTCTACTCCAAGCATAAATAGGCTGAGAAAGAAATTAGGGAAAGGACACTCTTCACAAGAGTTACAAATAATATAAAATACCTTGGTGTGACTCTAATCAAAGAAGTGAAAGATCTGTATGAGAAGAAGATCACATTCCTGAAGAAAGAAATCAAAGATTTCAGAAGATGGTAAATACTCCCGTGCTCATGATTTGGCGGGATTAATATAGTAAATATGGCCATCTTGCCGAAGGCAATCTACAGATTCAATGCAATCCCCATCAAAATTTCAACTCAATTCTTCATAGAGTTAGAAAGATCAATTTGCAAATTCATTTGGAATAACACAACACCTAGGACAGTGAAAACTATTCTCATCAACATCTTCAGAACTTCTTAGGGAATCACCACGCCAGACCTCAAGCTGCATTACAGAATAATAGTGATAAAACTGCATGGCATTGGTACAGAGGCTGGCAGATAGGTCAATGAAATAAAAGTGAAGTCCTAGAAATGAATCCACACACCTATGGTCACTTGATCTTTGACAAAGGAGCTAAAACTATCCAATGGAAAAAAGACAGCATTTTCAACAAATGGTGCTGTTTTAATTGACAGTCGACATGAAGAAGAATGTAAATTGATCCATTCTTTTTTATGTATTTGTTTTTTATTATTAGATTTTTTATTTACATTTCAAATATCATCACCTTTCCTGGTTTCCCGTCCAACCATCCCCCCCATCTCCTCCAGCCTCCCCCTGCTCTCCAACTAGTTGACTCTCACTTCCCTGCCATGGCATTTCCTACACTAAGGCATCAAGTCTTCACGGGACCAACGGCCTCTTCTCTCATTTATGATTGACAAGGCCATCCTCTGCTACATATGTGGCTGGAGTCATGCGTCCCTCCATGTATACTCTTTGGTTGGTGATTTAATTCCTGGGAGCTCTGTGGGTACTGGTTAGTTCATGTTGTTGTTCCTCCTATAGGGCTGAAAGCCTCTTCAGCTCCTTGGGTCGTTTCTCTAGCGCCTTCATTAGGGACTCTGTGCTCCATCTAATTGATGGCCGAAAGCATCCGCCTCTATATTTGTCAGGTATTGGCAGAGTCTCTCAGGAGACAGCTATATCAGACTCCTGTAAGAAAGCACTTGTTGGCATCTACAACAGTGTCTGGGTTTGGTGAAAGTATGTGAGATGGATCCCCAAGTGGGGCAGTCTCTGAATGGCCTTTCCTTTAGTTTTGCTCTACAATTTGTCTCTGTATCTCCTCCCATGGGTATTTTGTTTCCTGCTTCTAAGAAGGACAAAAATATCCACACGTTGGTCTTTCTTTTTCTTGAGTGTCATGTTGTCTTTGAATTATAGCTTGGGTATTCCAAGCTTTGGGAATAATATACACTTATCAGTGAGTGCATACCCTGTGTGTTCTTTTGTGACTGAGTTACCTCACTCAGGATGATATTTTCTATGTCCATTCATTTGCCTAAGAAGATTGTGAAGTCATTATTTTTAATAGCTGAGTAGTACTCCATTGCGTAAATGTACCACTTTTTCTGTATACATTCTTCTGTTGAAGGATATCTGGGTTCTTTCCAACTTCTGGTTATTATAAATATGGATGGTACGAAAACAGTGGAACATGTGTTCTTGTTATATGTTGGAAAATCTTTTCAGTGTACACCCAGAGTGTTATAGCTGGGTTCCTACAATTTACTGAGGAACTGACAGATTTATTTCCAGATTAGTTGTACCAGCTTGCTATTCCACCAGCAATAAAGGAGTGTTCATCTTTCCTCATATCCTTGCCAGAATCTGCTGTCACCTGAGATTTTCATCTTAGCCATTCTGACTGGTGTGAGGTAGAATCTCAGGGTTGTTTTGATTTGCATTTTCCTGATGACTAAGGATGCTGGACATTTCTTTAGGTGCTTCTTGCCCATTCAATATTCCTTAGTTGAGAATTCTGTTTATCTCTGTACCCCATTTTTAATAGGGTTTTTTGGTTCTCTGCAGTCTAACTTACTGAGTTCTTTGTATATAGTGGATAATAGCCCTCTATTGGATATAGGATAGGTAAAGATATTTTCCTAATCTGTTAGTTGACATTTTGTCCTATTGATAGTGTCCTTTGCCTTACAAAGTTTTGCAGCTATATGAGGTCCCATTTGTCCATTATTGATCTTAGAACATAAGCCATTGTTGTTCTGCTCTGGAAATTTTTTCTTGTTCCCATGCCTTCGATGCTTTTTCCCACTTTCTTTTTTATTAGTTTCAGTGTATCTGGTTTTATATGGAGGTCCTTGATCCACTTGGACTTGAGCTTTGTACAAGGAAATAAGAATGGATTGATTTTCATTGCTCTGCATGTTAACTGCCAGTTGAACCAGCACTGGCTCCTTGTATGAGATAAGCTGAAATGGACAACCAAGGAAAAGGTGAACCTGTAGAGACTATATCCAGAGGTTAGGCAAGGGCCCTGAATAGGGGAATAGGCCAACCACTCATCTTCAACCTTTTAACCCGAAATTGCTCCTGACTAAAGGGAATATGGGGACAAAGTGTGTTGCAAAGACTGAAGAAAAGGCCATCCATAGACTGCTCCACCTGCAAATCCATTCCATATACAGACTTCAAACACAGACACTATTGTGTATGGCAACAAGTGCATGCTGACAGAGGCCTGCTATAGCTGTCTACTTAGAAGCTCTGCCAGAGTCTGACATATACATAGGTGGATGCTCACAGGAAACCACTGAACTGAGGATGGTGACCCCAATGGAACAGTTAGAGAAAGGACTGAAGGAGCTTAAGGGGCTTGCAAATCCATAGGAAGAACAACAATATAAACCATCCATCACCCCCAGAGCTCCAAGGGACGAAACCACCAACCTAAATATGCACACAGAATGATCCATTGCTCCAGCCATATATGTAGCAGAGGATGCCATTGTCTGGCATCAGTAAGAGCAGAGGCCCTTGGTCCTGTGAAGGCTTTATCACCCAGTGTAGGAAAATGCCTGATCAGTGAGGCAGGAGTAGGTGGGTTCGTGAGGGAGTACCCTCATAGAAGCAGGGAGAGCAGAGATGAAATAGGGGCTTTCTGGGAGGAGGGGAAAGCAGGAAAGGGGTAACATTTGAAACATGAATACATAATATATCCAATAAAATACAAAGGATAAAAATTTTAAAAGAAGGTGATGAAGTGGATACAAAATGAAAAGGACAAAGTCCACATATTACTATTCATGATTATATACATAAGTGACCCCCAAAATTCTACCAAAGTACTCTTACAGCTGATAAAGATCTTCAGTGATATCACTAGATATAAAATTAACTCAAAAACTTCAGTAGCTCTCTTTTATGTAAATGATAAATGGGCTCAGAAAGAAATCAGCAAAATGCCTCCCTTTACAATAGCCCAAAATAATATAAAATATCTTTGTGTAACTCTAACCAAGCAAGTGAAAGACCTGTATCACAAGAACTTTAAGTCTCTGAAGAAAGAAATTTTAGAAGATACCAGAAGGTGGAAAAATTTCCCATGTTCATGGACAAGCAGGACTAACATAGTAAAAATACCTCTCTTACCCAAATGAGTCTACAGACTCAATGCAATTCCCACCAAAATTTCAGTACAATTCTTTATGGAGCTTGACAAAACAATTCTCAATTTTGTATGGAAAAACAAAAATGCTAAATAGCTAAAACAATCCTAAACTGCAAAATAATTTCTGGAGAAATCACCATTCCTAATTTCAAACTTTACTACGAAGCAATAATAATAAAAAATAACCACATGTTTTTGGCATAAAAATAGACAGGTAAATCAATGGAAAAGAAATGAAAGCCTAGATCTTCCCTCTGAGCACAGCGGACGCAGCTAGGGCCTCTTTCCTGTGCTCCCCACACCCCAGGACTTTAAGATCACATCTGGGTTATGCGTGAGTGGAGTGCAGAGGTGGTTTTGGGAGCAGTGTGGGTGCCAGTGCCTGCAGGGGCAGGAACTGAGGAACTCTGCCCAACCAGAGGCTGGGCCTCTCCCAGCCAGGAACACCCCAGCCATCTTCCCTCTGAGCCCAGCAGACACAGCTAAGGCCATTCCTGTGCTTTCCATATGCCAGGACTTTAGGATCACCCAGGAGTTATAGAACCTTGGGATCACCTAGGGATTACAGAAAAGAGACATCCTGCTGGGAGAGTTCTGACCATAGAACTCAGGAAGTGGATCAGAGCTTCAGTCTGCTGGACACCGAACTTGTAAGAGAAAAGCTTGCCTGCAGAGACTGCTCTGAACACTGGACCTCCGGGGAGAGTGGATATACCAGAAGTGCTATCAGAGGCTAGCAGAATCACAGGAAGATCAAGCTCAAACCCGTGACAGCTTGGACATTAACATCAGAAATCTTCAGATGGCGAAAGGCAAACATAAGAATCTCACTAACAGAAACCAAGAAAAATGGGCATCATTAGAACCCAGCACGCCCACTGCAATGAGTCCTGGCTACCCCAACATGCCTGAAAAGCGTGATGCAGATCTTAAATCATATCTCACCATGATGGTAGAAGATTTTAAGAAGGACATCAATAGCACACTTAAAGAAATATAGGAGAACACCGCTAAACAGACAGAAGTCCTTGAAGAAGAAAAACAAAAATTCTTCAAGGAACTACAGGAGAAAACTGCTACACAGGTAGAAGCCACCAAAGAGGAAATGCAAAAAACCCTCAAGGAATCACAAAAGAACACTGCTAAACAAGTAGAAGCCCTTAAAGAGCTACAGCAAACACTGCTAAACAGGTAGAAGAAATGCAAAAATTCCTTAAAGATCTACAGGAAAACACAACCAAACAGTTAATGGAATTGAAGAAAACCATGCAAGATCTAAAAATGGAAGTAGAAACACTGAAGAAAACCCAAAGAGAGACAACTCTGGATATAGAAACCCTAGGAAAGAAATTAGGAACTGTAGATGTGAGCATCAGCAACAGAATACAAGAGATGGAAGAGAGAATCTCAGGTGCAGAAGATTCCATAAAGATCATGGACACAACAATCAAAGAAAACGCAAAATGCAAAAAGATCCTAACTCCAAACATCCAAGAAATCCAGGACACAATGAGAGGACCAAACCTATGGATAATAGGAGTACATGAGAATGAAGATTTTCAGCTTAAATGGCCAGCAAATATGTTCAACAAAATCATAGAAGAAAACTTCCCATACCTAAAGAAAGAGATGCCCATGAACATACAAGAAGCCTACAGAACTCAAACAGACTGGACCAGAAAAGAAATTCCTGCCGACACATAATAATCACAACAACAAATGCACTAAATAAAGACAGAATATTAAAGGCAGCAAGGGAAAAAGGTCAAGTAACATATAAGGGCAAGCCTATCAGAATTACTCCAGACTTCTCACCAGAGACTATGAAAGCCAGAAGATCCTGGACAGATGTTATACAGACACTAAGATAACACAAATGCCAGCCCAGGCTACTATACCCAGCAAAACTGTCAATTACGGTAGATGGAGAAACCAAAGTTTTCCATGACAAAACTAAATTCACACAATATCTTGCCATGAATCCAGCCCTTCAAAGGATAATAACGGGAAAACACCAACTCAAAGATGGAAACTGCACCCTAGAAAAAATAAGAAAGTAATCCTTTAACAAAACTAAAGGAAGACAGCCACAAGAACAGACTCCCATCTTTAACATCAAAAATGACAGGAAGTCACTGAAATTTATAGAAGAGAAAGTGGGGAAAACTCTCGGAGATATGGGCACAGGAGAAAGATTCCTAAACAGAACAGCAATGGCCTGTGCGGTCAGATCAAGAATCGACAAATGGGACCTTATGAAATTGCAAAGCTTCTGTAAGGCAAAAGACACAGTCAGCAAGACAAAAAGGCCATCAACAGATTGGGAAAGGATTTTTACCAATCCTAAATCTGATAGGGGACTAATATCCAACATCTACAAAGAGCTAAAGAAGCTAGACTCCAGAAAAATGAACAACCCCATTAAAAATGGGGTACAGAGCTAAACAAAGAATTCTCAATTGAGGAAATCAAAATGGCTGAGACACATCCGAAAGATGTTCAACATCCTTAATCATCAGGGAAATGCAAATCAAAACAACACTGAGATTCCACCTCACACCAGTCAGAATGGCAAGGATCAAAAATTCAGGTGACAGCAGATGCTGGTTAGGATGCTGGTGGAATTGCAAGCTTGTACAACCAGTCTGGAAGTCATTGTGACGTTTTCTCAGAAAATTGAACATAGTACCACCAGAGGATCCAGCAATACCTCTCCTGGGCATATACCCAGAAGATGTTCCAATTGGTAAAAAGGACACCTGCTCCACTATGTTCATAGCAGCCTTATTTATAATAGCCAGAAGCTGGAAAGAACCCAGATGTCCCTCAACAGAGGAATGGATACAGAAAATATGTTACATTTACACAATGGAGTACTATTCTGCTATTAAAAAATGAATTTATGAAATTCTTGGGCAAATGGATGAATCTGGAGGACATAATCCTTAGTGAGATAACCCAATCACAAAAGAGGTCATTGGATATGTGCTCACTGATAAATGGATATTAGCCCAGATACTTAGAACACCCAAGATACAATCTGCAAAACACATGAAAATCCAGAAGGAAGACCAATGTGTGGATACTTCATTCCTCCTTTGAATAGGAAACAAAATACCCATGAAAGGAGTTACAGAGACAAAGTTTAGAGCTAAGATGAAAGGATGGACCATACAGAGACTAACCCACCAGGATCCATCCCATAATCAGTCACTAAACTCAAAACTATTGCATAGGACAGTAAGTGTTTAATGAAGGGACCCTGATACAGCTGACTCCACAGAAGTGGATGCTCACAGTCATCCATAAGAGGGAGCACAGGGCCCACATTGGAGAAGCTAGAGATTGAACACCAGGAGCTGAAGGGGTCTGCAACCCTATAAGAGGAACAACAATATGAACTAAACACAACCCCCAAAACTCGTGTCTCTAGCATCATATGTAACAGAAGATGGCATGGTCAGCCATCATTTGGAGGAGAGGCCCCTTGGTACGGCAATCTTTATATGCCCCAATACAGGGGAACGCCAGGGCCAAGAAGTGGGAGTGTATGGGCAGGGGAGCAGGGAGGGGGGAGGAGCAGGAAAGGGGGAGGGGGGAGGGGACTTTCGGAATAGCATTGGAAGTGTAAATTAAGAAAATATCTAATAAAAAAATGATAAAAAGATAAAAAGAATATCTCCTTCAGAGCTTGCATGCTCCAGCTCTTTGTAGAGCACTTATTTGGAGGTGTTGAGGTCTTCCTTCTGGTATTCATGAGCTATGATCGCTATGTGGCCATCTGTAAGCCACTGCACGATTTGACCATTATGAATCAGCGGGTGTGCATTCTTCTGTTGCTGGTAGCTGGAGTTGGAGACATCTTACATTCATTGATTCAAGTTCTGACTGTGTATAAACTTTCTTTTTGTAGTCCCAATGTCATTGATCACTTCATGTGTGACATGAATCCATTACTGGGACTTGCATGCACTGACACCTAGTTCCTTGGCATCACTGTCATTGCCAATGGTGGAGTAATCTGTGTGGGAATTTTCACCTTTCTCTTAGTCTCCTATGGAATCATTCTAAACTCTCTTAAGACCCACAGCCAGGAAGGAAGGCGCAAAGCTCTGTTCACTTGCAGCTCCCACATTATGGTGGTTGTCTGCTTTTTTGCTCCGTGTATTTTTATATATGCTAGACCTGTTTCCAATTTTCCCATTGATTAATATATTGCTGTGTTTAAAAAAAATGACAGGAAGTAACACTAACTTTTCTTTGATTTCTCTTAACATCAATGGACTCAATTCCCCAATAAAAAGACATAGACTAACAGACTGGCTACACAAACAAGACGCAACATTTTGCTGCTTACAAGAAACCCACCTCAGAGAAAAGACAGACACAACCTCAGAGTAAAAGGATGGAAAACAATTTTCCAAGCAAATGGCTCGAAGAAACAAGCAGGAGTGGCCATTCTAATATCAAATAAAATTCACTTCCAACCCAAAGTTATCAAAAAAGACAAGGAGAGGCACTTCATACTCATTAAAGGTAAAATCCACCAAAACAAACTCTCAATTCTAAATATCTATGCACCAAATGTAAGGGCAGCCACATTCATTAAAGAAACTTTAGTAAAGCTCAAAGCACACATTGCACCTCACACAATAATAGTGGGAGCCTTCAACACCACACTCTCACCAATGGACAGATCCTGGAAACAGAAACTAAACAGAGACACATGGACACTAACAGAAGTTATGAAACAAATGGATTTAACAGATATCTATAGAACATTTTATCCTAAAACAAAAGGATATACCTTCTTCTCAGCACCTCATGGTACCTCCTCCAAAATTGACCATATAATTGGTCACAAAGCAGGCCTTAACAGATACAAAAATATTGAAATTATCCCATGCATCCTAATGGATCACCATGGACTAAGGTTGATCTTCAATAACAGGAGGAATAATAGAAAGCCAACATTCACGTGGAAACTGAACAACACTCTACTCAATGATACCTTGGTCAAGGAAGAAATAAAGAAAGAAATGAAAGACTTTTTAAGAGTTTAATGAAAATGAAGCCACAACGTACCCAAACTTATGGGACACAATGAAAGCTGTCCTAAGAGGAAAATTCATAGCCCTGAGTGCCTCCACAAAGAAACTAGAGAGAGCATATACTAGGAGTCTGACAGCACACATAGAAACTCTAGAACTAAAGGAAGAAAATTCACCCAAGAGGAGTAGATGGCAGGAAATAATCAAACTCAGAGCTGGAATCAACCAAGTGGAAACTGAAAGAACTATTCAAAGAATTAACCAAAGCAGGAGATGGTTCTTTGAGAAAATCAACAAGATAGATAAACCCTTAGCCAGACTAACTAGAGAGCAGAGGGGCAGTATCTGAATTAACAAAATCAGAAATGAAAAAGGAGACATGACAACTGATCCTGAGGAAATCCAAAACATCATCAGATCCTACTACAAAAGCCGATACTCAACAAAACTGGAAAACCTGGATGAAATGGACAACTTCCTAGACAGATACCAGGTAACAAAGTTAAATCAGGATCAGATTAACAATCGTAACAGTCCCATTTCCCCTAAAGAAATAGAAGCAGTCATTAATAGTCTCCCAACCAAAAAAAAAAAAAAAATGCACAGGACCAGATGGGTTTAGTGCAGAGTTCTATTAGACCTTCAAAGAAGACCTAATTCCAACTCTCCTCAAGCTATTACACAAAATAGAGATGGAAGGTACTCTACCCAATTCGTTCTACGAAGGCAGAATTACTCTGATACCTAAACCACACAAAGATCCAACAAAGAAAGAGAACTTTAGACCAATATCCCTTGTGAATATTGATGCAAAATTACTCAATAAAATCCTCGCAAACCAAATCCAAGAACACATCAAAATGATCATCCATCATGACCAAGTAGGCTTCATCCAATGTATGCAGGGATGGTTTAATATACGGAAATCAATCAGTGTAATCCACTATATAAACAAACTCAATGACAAAAACCACATGATCATCTCCTTAGATGGTGAGAAAGCATTTGACAAAATCCAGCACCCATTCATGATAAAAGTCTTGGAAACATCAGGGATTCAAGGCCCATAACTCAACATAATAAAAGGAATATACAACAAACCAGTAGCCAGCATCAAAATAAATGGAGAAGCTGGAAGCAATCCCACTAAAATCAGGGACAATACCTCCCTACCTATTCAATCTAGTACTTGAAGTCCTAGCCAGAGCAATTCGACAACAAAAGGAGATCAAGGGGATACAAATGGGAAAGGAAGACATCAAAATATCCCTATTTGCAGATGATATGATAGTATATATAAGTGACCCTAAAGATTCCACCAGAGAACTCCTAAACCTGATAAACAGCTTCAGCCCAGTAGCTCGACATAA
>LR750165.1:614883-743810 GCA_902729485.2 Mus minutoides
GGCCATCAGTGGGAAGAGAGGCCCCTTGGTTATGCAGACTTTATATGCCCCAATACAGGGGAACGCAGGGGCCAAGGGGTGGGAGTGGGTGGGTAGGGGAGCAGGGCCGGGAGGGGGGAGGATATAGGGAACTAGCTGGATAACACTTGAAATGTAAATGAAGAAAATATCTAATAAAAGTAGTAAAAAAAAAAATTAACTCAAACAAATCAGTGGCCTTACTCTACACCAAAGATAAGAGGGCTGAGAAAGAAATTAGGGAAACAACACCCATCACAATAGTCACAAATACTATAAAATACGTCGGTGTGACTTTAACTAAGGAAGTGAAAGATCTGTATGACAAGAACTTCAAGTATCTGAAGAAAGAAATTGAAGAAGATCACAGAAGATTGAAAGATCTCCCATGCTCATGGATTGGCAGGATTAATATAGTCAAAATGGCCATCCTGCCTGAAAGCAATCTACAGATTCAATTCAATCCCCATCAAAATTCCAACTCAATTCTTCACTGAGATAGAAAGGGCAATTTGAAAATTCATCTGGAATAAGAAAAAAATGTAGGATAGCAAAAAATTTCTCAACAATAAAAGAACCTCTGGTGGAATCACCATGCCTGACCTCAATCTCTACTACAGAGCAATTGTGATAAAAACTGAATGGTACTGGTATAACAACAGACAGGTAGAACAATGGAATAGAATTGAAGACCCAGAAATGAACCCACACATCTTTGGTCACCTTATCTTGGACAAGGGTGCTAAAACTATCCAGTGGAAAAAAGATAGCATTTTCAACAAATGGTGCTGGCACAACTGGCGGTCAACATGTAGAAGAATGGGAATTGATCCATTCTTATCTCCATGTACAAAGCTCAAGTCTAAGTGGATCAAAGACCTCCATATTAAACCAGAGACACTGGTTGGTGTCCACTGCCCACAGTGGACGGGGTTCCTAGAGGATTGGCCCGAAGCTGAAATGAGATTAAGGGACATGGGGGAAGAAAGAAAATCTCCAAGGCTACATGGTTGCTTCTGCTTAGAACGACTGTTTAATGGTGGACAAGCATTTGGGGATAAAGGAAGGGAAGGCCCTGCCCCCAGTCTTCTGCGCAGGCATTCTGGAGTTTGGCAGGAAATCTGAGATATTGTGAGATCTCGCAGGTTCGCGCAGGTGGGCTGGTCTTAGGTGGGCTGGGCCAAGCCGCCAGTAAGCTGGGCGGAGCCGGGGGACCTGGGAGACCCGGAAAAACAGACTGCAGGTGTCACCAGGCTATCAAGCCTAATTAATAAGACAATGGATGCCCCGGTTGCGGCTTATCAAGGTTCTGGTAATTGCACCAGCTATGCTGGTGTGGGAGGGGTACCACATTTCCTCCCTTCACTTAATATAAAAAGTGGGACTGAAGCACAATTATCATTTTGTGCTAATTACGTCCTACATATGGGAAAACATACTTCTTTTCCAGCTGCGTCCTGTCTTAGGAATTCTCAGAATTTCTCTGCTACCCAGCTTGCCGTCTCTGAGATTGCGTGCAGCTAGTTTGTGAGCTTCATAACACAAACCTGGCTCTTGTGGCAAAATATTAGTAAGCCATGGCTTTTGGAGCGCATCTCTGCCTTAGCACTTGGGATAGCTAAGTATTTCTGGGTGCCCGTCATCAGACTTCAGCCCTCTCAGCATATCTAGTTTTCCAAAAAGGACTAAAAGCCATAATTATGATTTTTCTTATATGCGTTCACATCTCAGCGACCCTGACAGCCTTGCCTCTAAGGTCTCTCAGTTCCCGACCCACCACAGCTGTTGTCTTGCTGGGGACCTGCAGAGGGAGGTACAAGCCTGTGGAAACACAAAGCTGAGAACAGTTGAATCACAATAGGATTGAGAACCTCTTTTGGAGGAGCTTGGAAGTCTCCATTCGGTTGTAAACTAGCAAGCCTCCTGCTTAGGAAGAAGGGGAAGTCTCTCTTCAGTTGTAAATTAACCACCACCAAGCTCAGGCTCTGGCCTTCAGGTGTGGGGGAGGTGGTTTGGAGAGTCAGCACAAAGGCTGCTTCTTTATAGAAAAGATTTTGAGTTCCAAGTTAACTTTAATGGCTGGAAAATCTTTTATAACAATCTTAATAGGAGAAATTTATATAAGAATAATTCCTAGACCAGTTTAAGATTGTAAGACTAACTGGTCACATTGAAGGACACCGAAAAATCATGATAACTCCTTCTTGTTAGCAAGATTTTAAAGTTAAGTTCCACATTCTCTCATGTATTTTGTCCCAAAAAGTTAAACATGTATAACGTAAGGCAGCTGAGACTTTCTCAACTGGGACCAGTTAAAAGTTAAAAGTATATGCCCCATTCAGGCTTCTAGAAGTAGCAATCAGGGCAATAATGAACTTATGTGTCAGCAGCTGTCTGATGAATCCTTCTTGTCAGTTTCTGCAATATGCTGTGGAGAAAAACCTGAATTCTCTCTTTTATAGATTCTTAAAGAGTCTTTGGACCCTGTTCATTAATACTCTAATGGGTCTAGCCATTTTACCATGGCCCAAGTAATTAATCTAATGCCAATACACCACAGACTGATCTTTAATAACAGTCTGCAAAGTTTAAAACAACACTTTTGTGTCCTGGGGTGGGGTAGGTCTCTGCCCCTGTTTTTTTTTTTTTAATTTAAATTTTAATAGCCAAAATTGTTTATTTTAGAGAACTATTAAAATTCTCTGTCACATGGACAACATTAAATTGTTTTACATAGCTCACTATTAAAGTCAGCTCTAGCATTCGTATAAATCTGAATTCCAAACACCAAAAAAAAATTTTTTTTAACATAGACAATAACACCTTTAGTTGTTTCTCTTAAGGAGTAATCATAACTGGAATGCTTGTAAGGTTTCAAATGGCATATGCATATCTTATTTATCTTATTAATTAGCAATAAATGTATCCAAATGTGGCACTTGATTAAGTAAACGTCCTCAAGAATCGTTATCATTATCTGGAAACAAGTAAAAGCTGAGGACACTAAGAACAAATCTTTGAAATTTGACCTATATTTTTGTAAAAACATTGAAACATTATCTTAAGCCTTCACCATTTGGATGATGTAAAAAATGAATTCATATGGCCAATCATTCCTCTAAAAGTTCTATAATCCACCTGGGAGTATGAATTTAGCACTGCATTGCTTTGGAGGTTATATCCAGGTGATCTAGAGCAATTTTTTAAATATTTAAAAATAGTCCTTTTAACAGGACGGTATTTATTCCCCTGAATAGTACATTCTTGGACAATTGCGAACTAGAAAATTAATATCTGAAGGTCAAACAATTTTAGCAATTGTCAGTTCTGAGATATACCTATATTGACTTAATATATAACTTGATAAAATTTTAACCTTATAAAGCACCATCTGTAGCATGCAATTTAATTATCTGTGCTGAAATAGGAACCTCAAAAGAATTCTTCAAAGTAACCAAATTTATTGCCATTTGGAATGAGAAGCTAACACTTTGTCAGGTTTTTAAGACACAACTTTGATTTAATTCTCTAAAATCTAAGGATTTATTTTATAATTCTTAATAAGCACCACAGTAGCCCTTAAAATTTGAGGTAAAGAATGATTTCACATTCAATGTTCATGATTAAAAAGAATAGCTAGTATTAATATCCATAAATTATAATTAATATCAATCAAAAAAGCCTTTTAAAATTTCTGTAAGGTCTTTCATATTTACCAGTTAGCTTGTGTCTTTTTTAGATAATACCCAACAAAGGTTTGAGTCATCTTAAGACTCTAAGTGAGGTCTTTAGCCCAATAAAATCTCCTAGAAGCTTTTGAAAATAAAATTTTGAAGCAAATCAATATTTCTTTCTTAGATTTTTTTTCGTACCACAATTTTCTAGCATAATTAAAAACCCTAAGTATTGCCTCTGAAAAGTTTCTTAAGGAACGGGGACTTAAACCCTGTATCTTCAATTTTAAAAGTCTGATGCTCTACTGATTGAGCTTAACTGGGCTGTAATTTGGAGCCACTTTTACCCACTAGAGCTTTAGAGCTCAATGTGTGAGCACAAAAATTTTGAACAAAACTGTCCTTAAAAACTGCACTAAGACATGCCTTCTACTAAAGCATCTAAACCCATAGCCTCTCACTATTGAGGTGAAAATTATAAACTTTTCTTACATAATGTAAGGCTATTAGCCGTGCCTAAAATCAAAAACCTTTTCTGGTTCACTAGAACTCGTTCAAATCTGCAAGGGTGTAAAGGAAAAACAAACCTTTTAATCAATAATAACCCTTTAAAAAATTAAGCAATCCAGCCTGGAATGTTCCTTTAAATCTTATATAACTCTTAAGTCTAAACTTAATTGCCTTTGGGTCCTTCTGAAAAGGAACATGCGGTTTTAGCTACTGGGAGGAATCTGCCCTGAAGGCAGGGAGAGTGCAGGGAGGGGGTGAGGTGAGGTCTGTGGAACAAAGAATCTCCAGGAGGCTTGAATGGAAGCCAATTTAAGGCAATTTCAATTACTCCTGCAATGATCCCGTGCTTGAAACGACCTCAGCACTATTAAAACATTATTAAATATCCTGGTGGCCTAGCTTTCTGTGCCGCTTCTTGCCACATGCTGCTGTTTTAAGCCTGCTCTAAGCCTGGGCAGACATCTTAAAGTTAACCTTTTCAAAACCCTTGTTACATCCTTTGATCATACCCATTAATTGTAAGCCTTTGCCTTATGACTAATACCCATAGCAATGTATTTTTACCTTTAAGACTGGTCAGGAATCTGAATCACGTGGTGAAACTTGTCTCATAAAACCGACAATTCAAACCTTTTACCCTTTCTAGCCACAATTTCAAGATAAACACTCTGCCAATTCTTAGAACCAATTGCAGCGAATCTTCTAGGAAAATTCCTCCAGGAACAAACACTCTTAGCCTCTCATCCCCGGGGCTAAGAAGTTAACAATCTATATTACTGCACCTTCCTCCGGGCAAGGCCCAAGACCACGTGGCCCTGCTAGATCCTGGGAAAACCTGCCTGCCTTTCTTAGCCTCTGTAGGGGCTCATACTAAAATTAAGAAGTCAGAGACCAATAGACACGCTTTTTGTAACATTTTTTTCTTTTTTCGACACAAAATACAAAACACAAAACAGCCAATCATCCAGACAACACATGAAACATAAATAGACAGACAGACAGTACCGTACACATAAAGGCAGTAAAAAAAAAAAAAAAAACTTCTCTGAGTTCCAGAGATAATTTTCCCGGGTGTCTATCCCCAGGGAACTTTTGAAAAATTTACTTTCCTTTTTTCCTGGATCTTGCTCTTGACCTGTGCTGCATCCATTCTTTGGATTTAATTACCTAGTTTCCCTATAAATCAATAGACACATTTATGATCTTTTACTATGTAGTCCTTTGACTGTAGGTGGCTGCCTTGGAATTCTTAGCTTTCACATTCACTTCTGCAAACCTTTCTGGGGGATGTCTCAATAGAGCTTCCTCGAACTCTGCCTGCAGCTCTGCCTACATGTTAACTAAGGTCTGTGAGGTGTTCTTTTCAATTGTATCCTAAGCAACCTGGGCATTTCTCGATGCTTCTCTAAGTCCCGATTTTCTGTGTCTCGGCTTCTTTCTCATTTGAACCATGGGGAGTAGACGCCTTATTTTATCTGAAAGACCTTTTTAGTATCTGCTTGTCTAACCCGTTTCTTTCCCCGAAATGAGCCTCTGAAGGCTTGGACCATTGCTGGTCAAGAATTACTTAGTTTCATATTCGCTGGCTGATCCTAAGTGAGTTCAACATTGGATCTTAGCCGTACGCACTGGCAACTAATTGCACCTTCCTTTGAACTAGCGCGCTGAATTGGGTGCACTTACCTCGCTATATCCCGTGCTCTTTACGAATATCCTAGATCTGTTTTCCTGCGGAGCTCCATGCATGAGCCAGCTCGCTCTCGGGGGGGGGGGGGTGTTCCATCCTCGTCCAAGCCCAATGTTGGTCGCCAGAAATGTTGGGGTCCACTGCCCGCAGTGGACGGGGTTCCTGGAGGATTGGCCCGAAGCTGAAATGAAACTAAGGGAGTGGGGGAAGAAAAAAGATCTGCAAGGCTACATGGTTGCATCTGCTTAGAATGACTGTTTAATGGTGGACAAGCATTTGGGGAAAAAAAGGAAGGGAAGCCCCGCAACCAGTCTTATGCGCAGGCGTTCTGGAGTTTGGCGGGAACCCTGAAGTATTGTGACATCTCGCAGGTTGCGCAGGTGGGCTGGTCATAGATGGGCTGCTGGTAAGCTGGGCGGAGCCAGGAGATCTGGGAGGCATAAAGAACCTGGCTGTGGGGGGGTGGCGGGGGGGGGGGAGGAGGAGCCGGCCTATCTCTTAGCCTAATTAACAAAACAACAGGTGCCATCGGGTGCGGCTTTCTCAAGGCTTCAGTCTCAGCACCAACTATGTTGGTGGAGAAGGGACACCACATTTTGGAGTCCAACTTCTTGAGTTCTATATATATATTGGAGATAAGCCCCCTAATGGATTTAGGATTGGTAAAGACCTTTTCCCAATCTCTTGGTTGCCATTTTGTCTTATTGACAGTATCCTTTGCCTTACAGAAGCTTTGCAGTTTTATGAGGTCCCATTTGTCTATTCTTAATCTTATAGCACAAGGCATTGGTGTTCTATTCAGGAAATTTTCCCCTGTGCCCATATCTCTGAGGCTCTGCCCCACTTTCTCCTCTATAAATTTCAGTGTCTCTGGTTTTATGTGGAGGTCCTTGATCCAATTACCTTGAGCTTTGTACAAGCAGATAAGAACGGATCAATTCACACTCTTCTACATGCTAACCTCCAATTGAGCAGGCACCATTTGTTGAAAATGCTGTCTTTTTTCCACTGGATGATTTTAGCTCCCTTGTCAAAGATCAAGTGACCATAGATGTGTGGGTTCATTTCTTGGTCTTCAATTCTATTCCATTGACATACCTGTCTGTCGCTGTACCAGTACGATGCAGTTTTTATCACAATTGCTTGGTAGTGCAGCTTGAGGTCAGGCATGGTGATTCCATCAGAGGTTCTTTTATTGTTGAGAATAGTTTTTGATATCCTAGGTTTTTTGTTATTCCAGATGAATTTTCAAATTGCCCTTTCTAACTCTGTAAAGAATTGAGTTGGAATTTTGATTTGGATTGCATTGAATCTGTAGATCACTTTCAACAAGATAGCGATTTTTACTGTTATAATCCTGCCAATCTATGAGCATGGGAGATCTTACCACCTTCTGAGATGTTATTCAATTTCTTTATTCAGATTTGAAGTTCTTATCATACAGATCTTTCACTTTCTTAGTTAGAGTCACACCCAGATATTTTATATTATTTGTAACTATTGTGAAGGGTGTTGTTTTCCTAATTTCTTTCTCAGCCAGTTAATCCTTTGTGTAGAGAAAGGCCAATGATTTGTTTGAGATAGTTTTATATCCAGCTACTGCAGTGAAGCTGTTTATCAGGATTAGGAGTTCTCTGGTGGAATTTTTGGGGTCACTTATATATACTTTCTTAGCATCTGCAAATAGTGATACTTTGACTTTTTTTCTTTCCAATTTATATCCCTGAGATCTTCTTCTGTTGTTTAATTGCTCTGGGTAGGACTTAAAGTACTATATTGAATAGATAAGGAGAGAGTTGGCAGTCTTGTCTAGGCTCTGATTTTAGTGGGATTTCTTCAATTTTCTCTCCATTTAGTTTGATGTTGGCTATTGGTTGAATGTATATTGCTTTTATTATGTTTAGGTATGGACCTTAAATTCCTAGCCAGAGCAATTAGAGAACAAAAGGAGATCAAAAAGATACAAATTGGAAAGGAAGAAGTCAAAATATCACTATTTACAGATGATATAATCCTATCCTTAAGTGATCAAAAAAATTCTACCAGAGAACACTGATACCTGATAAACAACTTCAGAAAAGTCAGTGGATATAAAATTAACTTTATCAAATCAGCATTCTTCCTCTACACACAGATAAAAAAGGCTGAGAAAAAATAGGGGAACAACACTCTTCACAATAGTTATAAATAATATAAAACACTTTGTATGAATATAACTAAGAAAGTAAAATATCTGTAGGGTAACAACTTCAAGGTTCTGAAGAAAAAAATTGAGAAAGATCTCATAAGATGGAAAGATCTCCCATGCTCTTGGATTGGCAGGATTATAATAGTAAAAATGGGCATCTTGCCGAAAGCAATCTGCAGATTCAATTCAATCCCCATCAAAATTCCAACTCAATTCTTTACAGAGTTAGAAAGGGAAATTTGCAAATTCATCTGGAATAACAACAACAAAAAGCCCCCCTAGGATTGCAAAAACTATTCTCAACAATAAAAGAACCTTGGGTGGAATCACCGTACCAGACCTCAAGCTGTACTACTGAGAAATTGTGATAGAAACTGCATGGTACAGTGGCAGGCAGGTATATCAATGAAATAGAATTGAAGACCCAGATATTAAACCACACACCTATGGTCACTTGATCTTTGACAAAGGAGCTAAAACCATCCATTGTGAAAAAGACCACATTTTCAACAAATTGTTCTGGCTCAACTGGCCATTAGCATGTAGAAGAATGCAAATCGATAAATATGTATCTCCTTGTACAAAGGTCAAGTTAATTGGATCAAGGACCTACACATAAAACCACATACAGTGAAATTAATAGGAGAGAAAATGGGGACAAGCCCTGAGCACATGGGCACAGGGGAAAATTTCCTGAACAGAACACTAACAGCTCATGATCTAAGTAAAAATTGACAAATGGGATCTCATAAAATTGTAAACCTTCTTTAAGGCACAGGGCACTCTCAATAGGACAAAATGTCAACCAAGAGATTTGAAAAGATCTTTATAAATCCTGCATGCATTAGAGGGCCAATATCCAATATATACTACAACAACAACAACAACAAAAACCTCAAAAAGTTAGAGAACAGAGAACTAAATAACCCTACTAAAAATGGGGTATAGAGATAAACAAAAATTCTCAACTGAGCTATATTGAATGGGCAAGACACACTTAAAGAAATGTTCAACATCCTTAATCATCAGGGAAATGTAAATTAAAACAAACCTGAGATGTCAACTCAAACCCATCAGAATGGCTAAGATCACAATTTCATGTGACAGTAGATGCTGGCGAGGTTGTGGAGAAAGAACACTCTTTTATTGCTGGTGGGATTGCAAGCTGGTACAACATGTCTGGAAATAAGTTTGGCAGTTCGTTAGAAAAATGGAGATAGTACTACCTGAGGACCCACCAATTCCACCCCTGGGCATATACCGAGAAGATGCTTAAACATTTAATTAGGATACATGCTCCACTATGTTCATCACAGCCTTATGTATAATAGCCAGCAGATGGAAAGAATGGAGATGTCACTCCACAGAGGAATGGATACAGAAAATGTGGAACATTTACACAATGGAGTACTACTCAGCTATTAAAAACAATGAATTTATGAAATGCTTAAGGCAAATGGATGGAACTAGAAAATATGATCCTGAGTGTGGTAAATCAGTCACAAACACACACACACACACACACACACACACACACACACACACGGTGAGCACTCACTGATAAGTAGATATTAGCCCAGAAGTTTGGGATACCCAAGATACAATTCACAAACCACATGAAACTCAAGAAGAAGGAAGACCCAGTGTGCATGCTTTGATATCCCACCCAGGGTTATCCAAAGAATAAACTAAACCAGGAGCTCATTCTTTGAGAAAATCAACAAAATATATACACCCTTAGCCAGACTAATAAGAGGGCACAGAGACAGTGTCCAAATTAACAAAATCAAAAATGAAAAGAGAGACATAACAACAGAACTGGAAGAAATATTTTAAAAAATCATCTGATCATACTACAAAAGCCAATAATCAAATAACTGGAAAACCTGGGTGAAATGGAAAAATTTCAAGACAGATACCAGGTATCAAAGTTAAATCAGGATCAGATAAATCATATAAACAGCCCCATAACCCCTAAAAAAATGAAAGCAGTCGTTAAAAGTCTCCAAACCAAAAACAGCCCAGGACCAGATGGGTTTAGTGCAGAATTCTAACAGACCTTCAAAGAAGGCCCAATACTAACACTCTTCAAACTTTCTACCAAATAGAAACAGAAGGAACAGTACACAATTCTTTCTATGAAGCCACAATTACACTTATCCTTAAATCACACAAAGACCCAAGAAAGACAGAAAACTTCAGACCAATTTTCCTTATGAATATTGATGCAAAAGTACTCAATAAAATTCTTGCAAACAGAATTCAAGAACATATCAAAATGATCATTCAACATGATCAAGTAGGCTGCATCCCATGGAAGGAGGGATGGTTCAATATAAGGATATCCATCAACATAATCCACTATATAAACAAACTTCAAAGAAAAATCATATGGTCATCTCATCAGATGTTGAGAAAGCATTTGACAAAATCCAACACCACTTCATGATAAAGGTTTTGGAAAGATCAGAAGTTCAGGGCCCATACTTAAACGTACTAAAAGCAATATACATCAAATTAGTAGCCAACATCAAACTAAATGGAGAGAAACTTGAAGCAATCTCACTAAAATCAGGGACCTGACAAGGCTGCCCACTTTCTCCTTACCTATTCAATATAGTACTCAAAGTCCTAGCCAGAGCAATTAGAAAACCAAAGAAGGTCAAGAGGATATAAATTGGAAAGGGAGAAGTCAAACTATCACTGTTTGCAGATGATATGATAGTATACTTAAGTGACCCCAAAAATTCCACCCTAGATCTCCTAACCCTGGTAAATAACCTCAGCAAATTAGCTGGATATGAGATTACCTCAAATGAATCAGTAGCCATCCTCTATTCCAATCATAAACAGGCTGAGAAAGAAATTAGGGAAAGGACACTCTTCACAAGAGTCACAAATAATATAAAATACCTTGGTGTGACTCTAATCAAAGAAGTGAAAGATCTGTATGAGAAGAAGATCACATTCCTGAAGAAAGAAATCAAAGATTTCAGAAGATGGTAAATACTCCCATGCTCATGATTTGGCGGGATTAATATAGTAAATATGGCCATCTTGCCGAAGGCAATCTACAGATTCAATGCAATCCCCATCAAAATTTCAACTCAATTCTTCATAGAGTTAGAAAGATCATTTTGCAAATTCATTTGCAATAGCACAGTACCTAGGACAGTGAAAACTATTCTCATCAACATCTTCAGAACTTCTTAGGGAATCACCATGCCAGACAACAAGCTGCATTACAGAATAACAGTGATAAAAACTGCATGGTATTGGTACAGTAGCTGGCAGATGGGTCAATGAAATAAAAGTCCTAGAAATGAATCCACACACCTATGGTCACTTGATCTTTGACAAAGGAGCTAAAACTATCCAATGGAAAAAAGACAGCATTTTCAACAAATGGTGCTGTTTTAACTGACAGTCAACATGAAGAACAATGTAAATTGATCCATTCTGTTTTATGTATTTCGTTTTTTCTTATTAAATTTTTTATTTACATTTCAAATATCATCACCTTTCCTGGTTTCCCGTCCACCACCCCCCATCTCCTCCAGCCTTCCCCTACTCTCCAATTAGTTGACTCTCACTTCCCTGCCATGACATTTCCTACACTGAGGCATCGAGTCTTCACAGGACCAACGGCCTCTTCTCCCATTTATGATTGACAAGGCCATCCTCTGCTACATATGTGGCTGGAGTCATGCGTCCCTCCATGAGTACTCTTTGGTTGGTGATTTAATTCCTGGGAGCTCTGTGGGTACTGGTTAGTTCATGTTGTTGTTCCTCCTATAGGGCTGAAAGCCTCTTCAGCTTCTTGGGTCGATTCTCTAGTGCCTTCTTTGGGGACCCTGTGCTCCATCTATTTGATGGCCAAAAGCATCCACCTCTATATTTGTCAGGTATTGGCAGAGTCTCTCATGAGACAGCTACATCAGACTCCTGTAATAAAACACTTGTTGGCATCTACAACAGTGTCTGGGTTTGGTGAAAGTATGTGAGATGGATCCCCAAGTGGGGAAGTCTCTGAATGGCCTTTCCTTTAGTTTTTGCTCACAATTTGTCTCTATCTCCTCCCATGGGTATTTTGTTTCCCACTTCTAAGAATCACAAAAATATCCACACTTTGGTCTTTCTTTTTCTTGAGCGTCATGTGGTCTGTGAATTGTAGCTTGGGTATTCCAAGCTTTGGGAATAATATACACTTATCAGTGAGTGCATACCTTGTGTGTTCTTTTGTGACTGAGTTATCTCACTCAGGATGATATTTTCTATGTCCATTCATTTGCCTATGAAGTTCATGAAGTCATTGTTTTTAATAGCTGAGTAGTACTACATTGCGTAAATGTACCACTTTTTCTGTATCCATTCTTCTGTTGAAGGATATCTGGGTTCTTTCTAACTTCTGGTTATTATAAATATGGATGGTACGAAATCAGTGGAGCATGTGTTCTTGTTATATGTTGGAACATCTTTTGAGTATACACCCAGAGTGGTATAGCTAGGTTCCTACAATTTACTGAGGAACTGACAGATTTATTTCCAGATTAGTTGTACCAGCTTGCTATTCCACCAGCAATGAAGGAGATCCTTGCCAGAATCTGCTGTCACCTGAGATTTTCATCTTAGCCATTCTGACTGGTGTGAGGTAGAATCTCAGGGTTGTTTTGATTTGCATTTCCCTGATGACTAAGGATGTTGGACATTTCTTTCGGTGCTTCTTGCCCATTCAATATTCCTCAGTTGAGAATTCTGTTTAGCTCTGTACCCCATTTTTAATAGTTTTTTTTTGGTTCTCTGTAGTCTAACTTATTGACTTCTTTGTATATAGTGGATAATAGCCCTCTATTGGATATAGGATAGGTAAAGATCTTTTCCTAATCTGTTAGTTGACATTTTGTCCTACTGATAATGTCCTTTGCCTTACAAAGTTTTGCAGGTATATGAGGTCCCATTTGTCTATTATTGATCTTAGAACATAAGCCATTGTTGTTCTGCTCTGGACATTTTTTCCTGTTCCCATGCTTTCGATGCTTTTTCCCACTTTATTTTCTATTAATTTCAGTGTATCTTGTTTTATATGGAGGTCCTTGATCCACTTTGACTTGAGCTTTGTACAAGGAAATAAGATTGGATCAATTTTCATTCCTCTGCATGTTAACTGCCAGTTGAACCAGCACTGGCTCCTTGTATGAGATAAGCTGAAATGGACAACCAAGGGAAAGGTGAACCTGTAGAGACTATATCCAGATGTTAGGCAAGGGCCCTGGATAGGGGAATAGGCCAACCACTCATCTTCGACCTTTTAACCCTGAATTTCTCCTGTCTAAATGGAATATGGGGACAAAGTGTGTAGCAAAGACTGAAGAAAAGGCCATCCATAGACTGCTCCACCTGCAAATCCATTCCATATACAGACTTTAAACACAGACACTATTGTGGATGGCAAGAAGTGCATGCTGACAGAAGCCTGCTATAACTGTCTACTTAGAATCTCTGCCAGAGCCTGACATATACAGTGGTGGATGCTCATCGGAAACCACTGGACTGAGCATGGTGACCCCAATGGAGCAATTAGAGAAAGGACTGAAGGAGTTGAAGGGGCTTGCAAAGCCATAGGAAGAACAACAATATAAACCATCCATCACCCCCAGAGCTCCAAGGGACGAAACCACCAACCTAAACATGCACACGGAAGGATCCATGGCTTCAGCCATATATGTAGCAGAGGATGCCATTGTCTGGCATTAGTAAGAGCAGAGTCTCTGTGAAGTCTTGATTCCCCAGTGTAGGATAATGACAGATCAGTGAGGTAGGAGTAGGTGGGTTGGTGAGGGAGTACCCTCATAGAAGCAGGGAGAGCAGAGATGAAATAGGGGGTTTCTGGGAGGGGGGAAAGCAGAAAATGAGATAACATTTGAAACATAAATATATAATATATCCGATAAAATACAAAGGATAAAATTTTTAAAAGAAGGTGATACAAAATGAAAAGGACAAAGTCCACATATTACTATTTATGATTATATACATAAGTGACCCCCAAAATTCTACCAAAGTACTCTTACAGCTGATAAAGATCTTCAGTGACATCACTGGATATAAAATTAACTCAAAAACTTCAGTAGCTCTCTTTTATGTAAATGATAAATGGGCTCAGAAAGAAATCAGCAAAATGCCTCCCTTTACAATAGCCCAAAATAATATAAAATATCTTTGTGTAACTCTAACCAAGCAAGTGAAAGACCTGTATCACAAGAACTTTAAGTCTCTGAAGGAAGAAATTTTAGAAGATACCAGAAGGTGGAAAAATTTCCCATGTTCATGGACAAGCAGGACTAACATAGTAAAAATACCTCTCTTACCCAAATGAGTCTACAGACTCAATGCAATTCCCACCAAAATTTCAGTACAATTCTTTATGGAGCTTGAGAAAACAATTCTCAATTTTGTATGGAAAAACAAAAAATGCTAAATAGCTAAAACAATCCTAAACTGCAAAATAATTTCTGGAGAAATCACCATTCCTAATTTCAAACTGTACTACGAAGCAATAATAATAAAAAATAACCACATGTTTTTGGCATAAAAATAGACAGGTAAATCAATGGAATAGAAATGAAAGGCTAGAAATGAACTCACACACGATTTTTGACAACAAAGCCAAAAGCATACAGTGGAAAAATAATGCATCTTCAACAAATAGTGCTGTTCTAACTGAATGTCTGCATGCAGTAGTATGCAAATAGATCCATATTAATCATCATTCACAACATGCAGGTCCAAGTGAATCCAAGACCTCAAAATCAAACCAGATTCACTAAATCTAGTAGAAGAGAAAGTGGCTAACTGCCTTGAGCACATTGTCACAGGAGACAAATTTCTGAACAAAATGCCAATAGCTCAGGCTCTATGATCAATAATTATTAAATGGAATATCATGAAACCCAAAAAATTTTGCACAGCTAAGGACACCATCAATAGGACAAACAGCAACCTATAGAATGGGAAAAGATCTTTGCTAACCTTACATTTGACAGAGAACAAATATAGAGAATATATAAAGAACACAAGAATTAAGACACTAATAAAACAAATAACCAAGACCTAAAAAGAGAACTCTCAACAGAAGAATCCAAGATGGCTGAGAAACACTTAAATGTTGAATGTCCTTGGCATCAGGAAATGCGCATCAAAATGATTCTGTGATTCCATCTTACATATGTCAGAATGGCTCTTATCAAATACTCAAGTGATCATGTCAATGAGGATTTGGAGCAGAGAGCACTCCTTCATTGCTGCTGGATGTGCAGACTTGTACAACCACTGTGGAAATCAATCTGGTGGTTTCTCAGAAATTTGGGAATAGTTCTACTAGAAGACCCAGATATAACACTCCTGGGAATGTACTCAAAAGATACACCACTCTACTACAAGTTCATTTGCTTAACTATGTTCATAGCAGATTTATTTGTAATAGCCAGAAACTGGAAACAATCTAGATGTCTCTCAACTGATGAATGGATAAGGAAAATGTGATACATCTATATAATAATATACTATTCAGCTATCATAAACAATGACATCATGAAGTATTCAAGCAAATGGATGGAACTAGAAAAGATCATCCTGAGTTAGTTAATACAGACCCAGAAAGACATGCATGGCATATACTCACATTTATAAGTGGATATTAACCACAAAGTGCAGAATAACCATGGTACAATCCAGACCCAAATAAACTAAGTAATCAAGAGGGCCCAAAGGCAGATATTTGAATCGCAGTCAGAAGGGGAGTTAAAATAGAGAGCAGAAGTTGATGGAGGATGGTAAATGGGTGGCAGAGGGGCTGGTAGGGGAACAGGGATATGGATCGGGTATTGAGAGAGCAGAGTGGGTATAAGAAAACTGGGGGTGATAAGGTAAATCAGTTGGGGTGGGCATCTAGGGACAAGCTGGAGGCCTATGATGGGGGAGACTCCTTTAAGGATACAAGGATGACCCTCACTGAGACTCCTAGCATTGGGGAATATGGAGCCTGAAGTGGTTATCTCCTGTATCCAGGTAGGACTTCCAATGGAAGCGAGAAGACACCAACCCACTCAGAAAACCTGTGACCCCAATTTTTTTCTGCCTACAAGATGTGTATGAATAAGGTTGGAGCAGAGATTGAGGGCATGGCCATCTAATGATTGGCCCACTTTGAGACCCATGCTACAACAAAAGCTAACCCTTGACACTATTAAAGATACTCTGCTATGCCTGTAGACAGAGGCCTAGCATAATTATCTTCTGAGAGGCTTCATCCAGTAGGTGATGGAAACAGATGCAGAGACCAACAGCCAAACAACAGGAAAAGCTCAAGGAGTCTTGTGGAAGTGTCTCAGGAAGGACTGAGGGAGCCAAAGTGGTCAATGACAACACAAGAAGACCTACAGAGTCAACTAACTTGGACCCATGGGTGCTCACAGAGATTGAACAACCAACCAAAGAGCATGGACTGGACCTAGACCCCATACACATTTGTAACTGGTGTGCAGCTTGTTCTTCACATGAATCCACTAATAATCTGTCTCTGACTCTGATGACTTCTTTAGATCTCTTTCCTCTAGCTGGTCTGCCTTGTCTGGCCTTTGTGGGAGAGGATGTGCTTAGTCCTGCTGAGACATAATGATCTAGGATGAGTTGTAGCAGGAGAAGGGAGAGAGAAATGAGGGAGGGCTGTGAGAGTGGGACTGGAAGCAGTGGTGGGAGGGGGTCATTGATCAGGATGTAAAGTGAATAAATACATAATATTTTAAGGAAAAAATGAACTTTAAAAATAAAGAAAAATCAAACAGATAATGAAAGGGGAGGCTTATTGTAACGCTCATGGGTCATGGAATCTCTTCCTGCCATAATAGTGGAGAGTATCAGTCTGAGAAACACAACACTGGTAGTCCAGATTTATGGAAGGAAATCTTAGAGGACATAGTAGAATCATTGTTTTCACATATGAATATGGTATGGGAGACTTTCTTGCCACACTTATGTAGAAACCAACCAAGTAGCACATAATCACATTCATGTTCTTTACTATTATATATCAGAATATTATTGGAAATTGCCATATAATTCAAGTTCTTAGAAAAACATATATACAGGAGCATGTGAAGGCATTAGTATTTCCTTCATTAATTAGCTTTTAAAGTTATTGAAAAGAGATGTCAGGCTAAACCACCTATAGAAGAAAATTGAAGGAATTGAGATTTGTACCTTCAGCATATAGATCATATCTTTAGATTCAGTGCTGTACATGAAAGGGTAGAATGATGGGAAGTAGACAAAGGTTAAAATGTGGGCAAGTTTAGGCTCATCTATTTAAATAGCTCAGTGGACCATGGTAGAGCCAGTGCCAGGGAGAGAAAATATCATAATTTAGATAGAAACATCCAGGGACCACACCCTCATTATGAAGTACTCTCTATCTCTGAAGTCTGTGCTAATGTACCCCATTCTTACCTCATTTGCTCCACCCATTGTTCTGAGACATTCAAGAGCACTGACTATTCTGGTTTACTGATTCTTGAGGGGCAGCTGAATCAAGACACTTGATCTCTTTCTAAAGAAACACCCCATCTTCTTTGTGTTTGAGGTAGGTTCTTTCTGAGAGACATCCTGTGAAGTGAACATGTAAACACCTATAATCCTATGTAAAGGACTTGTGTCATTTTTCTTACATTAGCAATTATAAATCCTTAAAAATGAGCTCTGAGGTAAACTCTGACTGGGTGGCTCCCCCATGGATCCCAGAAACAACAACCATCTTATGTAACAGACTCCTATAACACCATTTCTGAGGGGAACAGTATTCTTAGCTCCACAGAATTCATTATCAACCAAATTACTAGAGTGTTCCTCAATCAAAGGAACCACCAAGTAGCCTGTCTGAGGGACTATTTCATCACCTCCTCTGGGATAAAGCTGCAGTCTTCATGGTCTCAGAGACTGCTTAATGTGTACTCTTAAATTCTTTTCTAATGACTTCAGTTTGGGGGACAACCAGATTGGTCTATATTGAAACACCCCACATTTATCATGGATGATAACTGGTTCTGTGGAACCAGAGATCATAGCTCTCTTCACCACATTACTTTCAAAATTAACACAGTAATGGACCCCCTACAACCACTCAAGTTAACATTCCTTCCTCTTTCTTCTCTTGCAGAATAGAGCCATATATTTGTTTCCTTGTCAATTAATAACCATCAGTCTCCCATTAGACATGTGGTAATCAGGTCTATTTTACTAGAAATTTTGACTATAGGTACACACATGAATACACACACACACACACACACACACACACACGCACACACACACACACACACACACACACACACACACACACACACTATATGGAGTGGGATTCTAAAGAACCATACTCAGGACCAGGGTTTTCTTAGCATCATAAACATGCCTAATGAAGAATGTACATGAATTGAAGTTTCAGAATGTATCCAGAAATATGAGCAATTTCTTGTGTTGCATAGAATTTTCATTTTCTACATAATATATAAAAAAATTTCTGATAAAGAACAAAATTGAGAGTTAACTTGAAGCAATGACTGTAATGATAGAAAAAGGATAATAAATACCTAAGACTGTTTTTTCACATGGTGAACCATCTTTATTTTAAAGTATGTACCTAAAACACAAAAGGGTAGATGAAAGAATGATAGCAAAAATGAAAGGTAGCACCCAGAGAAGGAGGAGGCCATAGCAAAGGATAAGGGCAGGTGAAACAGGAGAAAAGTACAGTGATATTCACTTTTGAATACATCATAATGAAAGTTGGCTTTTTTTAGATGCTACTACAAAAAGTTAAGTAAAAGAATACATTTCTGGTAGAAGTAAAACACTTCATTTAATAAAGGGGAAAGTGTTTTGTGAAATTAATTCACTTTCTATGCTTTTTGAGAAAAGAATGCATTTTACTGCCCCCCCCAATACTGAATAGACACTTCACCAATTCCCAATATTGTTATTTTTGTTTGCATTGCTTTTCAATGACACTTTAAAAAATGTAGCCTAGGATAGCCTTCAGTTCTCAACCCTCCTACTGAAGCTAGGATTTCATGTGGGTGTCAACAATCTTGGTTTCAAAGGAAAGATTTCTTTTGATTTTTATCTACAACTGATCTTAAGTAGATTTAATAATAGCACTTACACAATTGGAAGACAGTGTAATTGTTAAAGATATGCATGTATTTGCATAAACCATACTCAAATATTTTTCATTTCTACCCTCAGTTTCTGTCTCCACTAATGGGGAATGAAGGCAGGGCCTTGCATATACAATAGGCCAGGACTCTATTATTGGGCTGCATCTGTAGCCTCCTTTAAACTGTTATTTTGAATGGGTTCTATCTACAAAGTCTATACTGACTCTGACTGCGACCCGCCGTATCCCGCCAGCAGGAAGAAGCAGGCCGCACACAGGATCCTTCTACAGCAAAGCTTTATTTAAGCATTCCAAAAGGAAAAGAACCCCAGAGCCCAGAAAAGCCTCGGCTTATATAGCCAAGGAGGAGGCGTGTCTTATCCGGATTGGCTGCTGGGCCATTACTCAATTAACTGCTGCTGGGTGGCAGTTAAACAACAGGTGTACGTGCTTTTGGGTCGTTTACTTGCTCTAAACTAGGGGTGGTAACAAAATATCAGTGCCATCTTAGAATAGCAACAGAGCCGACTCAGGAGTGGCTTTCTACATCTGACCATAAGCTATAGCCAGTGCAGGCCTGGAATATATCTTGATTCTTCCCCATCTATCAAGTCATCTCAAATTGCATACCTGGAGTACTAGACCTGACATTTCTTCTGCTTTTTATTAAATTCTCCATTAGTTATTATAAACTATAGCTACCAGTTGTACTGTGAAACAATAGAAACTGACCAATCTGGGAAAGGGGATTGCTGGGCATGACTGGTAATGTGAAATGTGTCCCCAGATCACATGTAAAGACATGTCAAAGAAGAATGATTCTCAATGAATCTTATCCAATGGGAGACCTTATTTCATGATTTTGAAAAGTTGTACATCAGGCTAGAGAGCTGGGTAGGCACACTCGGTGCAGAAAAGAGTTACAAAGTTTATGCATGAGGCTTACTCCCATTCATTTTTCAGACTAAGCAGAAGAGTCTTACTTATAACCTAGATCTTATCTTTCTCTCTGGCACTTATATTTTTTCAAAGTGAATCAAATCTGAACCAAGCAAACAAACAAACAAAACCCTGTGGGTTCATCTTTATGTACTTTGTTCTTTTAAAGCTTATCAGATACATGGCCTACACGAGAAGCTTGGCAGTTACTAATATTTCACTCTAAACTTGCAGTTTGGATTTGACAAAACTTAGAAGAGTTGGACAAAGGGGAAGGACTACATAGAAACGCACTTGAATGGTTTACTGTATCTGTAGTTAAGCTAAAAAAAATCCTGGAAAAAGAAAACATCATATTTTATTTTTTGTACTTGGTATGACAAAACAGGACTCCTCAAAGTCACATACACTATAGCACAAAGCCCCCATCCGCTAAAATATACCCACCCACTATGCACATTGATTGATAAGTAACCAATCAATGATTGTAACTGTATTTGGTACTTATTATTCTACCTTCCTCTACTGAACTTCCTATCAGACACCTCCAGTGACAACTCTTTCTTTTTATCTTCTATGAAATCAGTTTTCACATTCCACAAATGGATGAGAATATGTTGTGTCTAAACCTGCCAAATTCAACAGCCTTCTCTTTAATATTTTTTCTGTTGCATTTGTTTTTCTTTTTAATTTTTAATTAATTTACATTTTACACTCCATATTTTATCCCCCCCATCCACCCTGACTGTTCCACATCTCATACCTCCTCCCCAACCCCTGTCTACACATGGATATCCCCACCCCCTACCCCACTTGAACTCTAAACTCCCTGGGGCCTCGAGTCTTTTTTCTATTCAGTTTAAGATACACTTCAGAGGAACTAGTCGGGACAATAACTCAGCCATTCTCAGGTACAAAGGGTCACTTCATACATGCTTATGGAATCCTTCCTATTTCTAACAACTACTTCTCCCAGAGATTTCTAGTATATAATATCCCAGAGATAAGAGGAACACAATCCTTTCAAGTTATGAGTGCAACTATCCCTCCACACTATCTTCTTCTACAGGACATTTGTTTTTGTGCTTGGTGGCAGTCAGTTCATGGTCTTTGACATGACACATTCCCCAGAGTCATGAAGACAGACAGATCCTGTACAAAGAGCCCTGGCGATATTTTTAAACCAGAGAAGATGTCCAAGGTCAGGAGTCATGGTGGGGATTGGGTAGGGACAGTTTAATAACAATGGGCCAATATATGACATTGGAACAGAGTCATAAGGTACATGAAACAGTGTCTCCATAGGACATACAGGTCTGTGTTCATTCAGAGATGATGCACCTAACTCTCAAGAGACTGGAGGCCCTGGGGAGTTTAGAGGTCAGGTAGTATGGGGGTGGGGACATCCACATGGAGACAGGTGGGTGGGAGGAGATATGGGATGTGCAACAGTCAGAGGGTGGGTGGGTGGGAATAAAATATGGAATGTAAAAAAATAAATTAATTAATAAAAAATTTCAAGATTTCTCTCTCTCATAGAGAGAGAGAGAGAGAGAGAGAGAGAGAGAGAAACAGAAACAGAGAGACAGAAACACAGAGACAGACAGAGAGACAAACAGATACAATTTCAGCATGTCCTTCTACTGCAGCCCTGCTGATGTGAACATTGTGATCTGTAACATTGTCCATTTGGTGATTTTAAGACATTTACAAATGCAGGAGAACAAGTACCTGATATTGACCACCTCTGGTATTCTTGGGAAGAAGCTATTGCTATGTCTTATATCTCATGTGGCCTACACTTTGTCCAGGATAGACTATCTTGACATTTTAGTTGACCAAGTTTCTGTTAAAAAGAAGGAAGTCTGAGCTAAATTTTACACATGTCTAGCAAAGTAGCTGTCAAGGCTTCTATTTATTTTCTTTTTTAGTCCTTCAAGGATATCTCCAAACATTTCTCTGAGGAAGAATGGAAAAATCTGACCAAATGGCAGAAAAGTGCCTACGTGTTTATGAAAAGAAACTACATCAGAATGACAGGCTTAGGTAAAAGGAAGTGTTTGTTTGCTTTTTTGTTGTTTGTCTGTTTGTTTGTACAAGCCTGGGTGCCCCCAGTCTCTTCTGTTCCTCTCCCATATGTTCATTTTCTTCATGGAAGAAAGATAGAGGCACTCACTGAGTATCCTGCTCTTTTCCAGTACTTGCTGAGGTGATAACAGAGACCAGCTGCCACAGGGCTCAGGACTGCAGCCTACATTTTCCTCTCCTGAAGGTCTTAGGCCTACTGAGCCTTACTGTCTGTGCTGAATCACAGCACCATCCCTGTATTTCTCCATTTTTTGCTCTGTTAAATTAAAAAAAAAAAACTCTTTCAATTCTTCTAGGAGTCACAGTCAACAAACCAGTTTTCATGCGTGGAAAGGATCAGATCACAGAATCCCTATTGAAGGAATCTGATGAAGGTCTTGGTCACGAAAATGAAGGCGAGTGGGCAAGGAAAGGCTGTGGAGGATTGTCTTTTCATTTTAATGCTCAGAAAGGTCACAGACACTGCCTCCCTTCCCCAGGTCAGGGCTGAGTGGAAAAGAGTTTATTCAGAAAATCACAAGACGATATTGACAGATCAAATTCTAAGATATTAAAAAAGAATGTGTACTATTACGGATAGTTACATATGGATAACAAATATGTGACATATTCAATTGGAAGAACATTGTTTTATATCCTCTCTTAAACAAGGAGAGACACACTACACAAAGAGAGAAAGAGGAAGGGGGAGAAGTGGGGAGGGGAGGAGGAGAGGGAGAGGGAGGTGGAGAGGAGAGGAGAGGAGAGGAGAGGAGAGGAGAGGAGAGATCTAGCTCATTTGAATGTCAGGGAATAGACCTTGCACAGGATAAAAATGTGAATGATTCAAGAGTCTTTATCTTTTAGCATATGAAGAATATGTATAATAATGAGACAGAAGACAAAATATATTCATTTGCTCTTCTGCTCTAATATAAAACTTCCAAAGAGAGTCACCATGTCCTGTGTCCCAACCTAACTAAACTCCTCAGAAAAGCAGCCCAGATATACAATTTTGTACAGCACTGTAAATTACCTTGAGGTCCAGATGTGGTATTTATGATACTAAAGGAGAATTATTCCACTGTTTAGAAACCAGTAGCACTAGGCTAAAACACCCACCCTTTCTCACACATTTAAAGGAGTTAGAGACATTTTATATTGACAGTTGTTTCATACAGGTAGTGTTTACAGAGTCTGATTGCCAATGGTTTTTACTTTTATTTTTCACTGTCCATTTCAACTTCAAGTAGGAAACCTCTTCCAAACCTGACCACTAGTCATTTTATATAACAGTATGATCAGTAATTTAAGCTACCTGGTTTCACTCAGTCCTTTCTCACACTTAACAACTGAAGATTCATGCATTTTAAGTGAAATTATCTTCATTATTCTACATCTCTAATTCGATATAGAATAGTACATTAGTAAAGAGAAGGAGAAGCCATGCTCCACTTCTCCTCTATGAGATGCATGTAACCATCCATTCAAGCATTCATGGGCCTGATCTTGAGAAATATTGGCTAACAAGTAACACCTTCTAACTTGTCACCCTCTTTTAGGTGAACATTCTAAGTGGACATTTGGCATGGCACACACAACAGGCCTAAAGGTGAGTATCTCCTATTTCTCTAGGACTTGACCACATTGGTATCTCAGTTTATATTCACATTGGTGAGGATGGGAGATGTGAAATACTCAACTCCCACGCCCATCCTCTGTTCAACTCTTTGTTTTCTTCTCTTTCCTCTGTAGATTTTTAAAAAATTTTTCTATTCTTTCTCCTTATTACTCTCTTCTTCCTTTGTTGTTTCTACAGACTTGCTGCTCTCTTCTTCACAATGCTTGATGTAGCATCTATAGGATGATAATAATTCTGATAAGTAAACATCTTCAGTTGTCACATTACTTGCAGGCTCTGCATCATTCTCCAGTTGTAGAGTACTTGCCTAGTTGTAATCAATGTCCTGGCTTCAATATTCAGTACTATGGACAATGATCTGAATCACGCTGTTTTCTAATATTATTTTAATGAACTAGTTAACAAGTTAACTTCTTGGAACCTTAAAAGCTATCACAAATGATTTCTTCAAATAATAATAAGTATTATTGATTTATTGATTATATTAAAGATGAGGCTCTTGTGCCTAAACATACTAAAGTATTGACCTGAGCAGCAGTTCTGCTGAGTTTATAATTCATAGCCAAGCACAGACTATTGAAATGAATTCAAGTCTTAATTGGTATGTAAGATTAATAGGAGGCCTTCTTTGGGTATTCTCCCACAAATGAGCCTTATACTTCCCTTCTAACACCTATTTTTCCAAGAAGGAAGCAAGAGCTGGTCTCTATGAATTGGTCTCTGAAATAACTGGAGATGATAGGGATTTCATTGTAAACACCACCCACTGTGCTCTCCTTCAAAATATTCTCCATACATTTGAACTCTCTGATTTATGGTCCTAGCCAAGTAGAACCCTCAGAGGCACCTGTTTGTGGTGTGAAAGCTTCAACTGTCACATAAATTAGTCTTTTCTAGAGGGTTTTCATGGAGCTGTGAGTTGGTGGCCAGCAAGGAAACTGTTAAGAATTAAATTTTAAAAGTATCATAAAAGAAAGCATTCAACTTTATTATTATTCCACACTCCCAGATATATGAACATCATTTAACTTTTCCTTAATATTTCTCTGGAAAAAAGGGATAAAGAACATTTTAGTTCTGGGAAATGAGATTTATTTAGTCTGTTCTAAGGTTCTGTATTTAGGCACAACAATGAAATAACCTCCCAGATGTGAGGAGGAAGCACATTAATAAAATACATGAAGGAGGCCTGAACATCAACACTCTGACATGGAAAGAGATGCAGACCAGGCTCCATTGTTCCAAACAATTCATAGAAAATTCAACGGTTTCTAAGAGAGACACAAGAGTTGTGTATTGTTAATGATTTACTTGAGGAGTGAGATATATATTATTTATTTTTGTCTCTTGCTACTGGTAAATTTTACCAGACATTTCTGATGAGTAACCCTAGTTAAATTCATTGGGTTTTCCAACATTAAAGAGATCAAAGTGGTGCAGATATGGTAGGGCATCAATGTCAGTGGAAGGCACTTTAGAAAGAGTAATGGAGAGTGAATGTTTTCATATTATATACATCTTTGGAAATGTCCAAATTACTTTTGAGTGCTTAAAAACTTTGGAAAAATTAATTAGGTGTTTTGCATTGAAGAAGTGCCACTGATACATTTTACATGTTCTCTTAATATTTGAAAGATCCAGAAGGAGACAGCATGGAAAGGAAATTGCAGAAAGAAAATGCCAAGTGCACATGGCTCAGGAAAGTTTCAGAGATGCCTGCATACCCAAGCAAAAGCAAGTATATTTCAGAAATACAGAGAGATGGCAACAGGTGAGAGAAATCAATAGGGAAACAGCAACTAGCTTTCCTGGTTTTGTTCTGTAGTGTGGTCTGGGTATGTGGCATGGCCTCTGCATAAGTACAGGATATAAAGAACTGCCAGCACTATCTTCTATGGTAGAATAAAATTTCATGATCATGCTTTGACTTGCACTTCATGTATAAGCCATGTGGCACAAGGCAAGTCTTCTACATGGTCTGAGTTTCAAATCCTTAGCCCAAAGGATGCAATTAAAGAGTCACTGTTCATAAACTCTTCCAATCATTCCACTGAATCCAAATTTTCTCAAAACTTGATAGTTGTTCACATAATTATATCTGTATTCAAACCTGAACTATGAAATACAGACAGGAGGATGTTCTAGTGAGGAGTGAGATGGAAAATTACCTGAACCTGACAATGAAAGGGCAGATGTTCATAACTGAAATGGCCTTTGGACCATATTGATTAAAGCTTTTTGATCCAGAAGACATCAGACTAGAGGATATAGAAGGGCCATAGCCCTGTGAATGGGATCAGTTTTCTGCTCATTTGGTAAAATGGGGATGAACTCTTCTCTCCAGAACTAATTCTAACTTTGAAACTGTTCCTCACACCAGGACCTAAGCGGAGTCGAGAGAGTTCCAGGAAAAAAGAAAGATTTCAGAAAAGAAAGCATATCCCAATTTTTGATGTGAGCAGTGCTGATGAAGAAAATTACTAATGTGTAAGGGAACCCTTGACACCTTTGCTACATCCTTCAAAAGGAGCATCCTTGCTATGGTATAGTCCTTTGTTCCCCAAATAATAAACATAATCTAATCCTTTGTGGTACAACATTCAGGCTTAATGAAACATCCCACAGTGCTCTACTCTTGTCCTTTATATAAGGGTCCTTCCTACCTCTAGCTTCCCAAACCTCAGGTCATCTATCAATGTGCAGGCCATATAAAGGCCAGATTAGGCAGTCACTATGACATGTGTAAAGGATTTGCTTGGGACACAGGATTTGAGGCTTTTCTGGGGAGAAAGATGTATTGATGACTGCATGATAAGTGGTAGGGATTTTAAGACAATTCTTTTTCTTCACTCTCCATGTCTCATCCCCAAACAGAGAAAAGCTGGTGAGAAGAATTTGATGATCATTCAGAATCATGGAAACAACTACTTTGGTATCCTAAATATCAAATGAAAGAAAATTCTCCCACAGTGAAGAGTTAGTGCCAGTATTCTTACTCTGTGACAAACACCCTCTGAAGCCCCCTTTCTGTCTGTGTGTCTGTGTGTCTGTGTGTCTGTCTGTCTGTCTGTCTGTCTGTCTGTCTGTAGGTTTTGGTGAGATTCATTTGTATTTTCTTTTAGAGGTATTCATGTGATTGCCTGGCCAAGTGCATGATACCTAGATTTCGGTACCGGAAGAGGTCAGAAGAAAGCATTTTATCCACTGGAGTTGGAGTTAGGGATGGTTTTGAGCTGCCCAATGTGTGTGCTGAGAACCCAACTGTACTGGCTAGTTTTGTGTCAACTTGACACAGCTGGAGTTATCACAAAGAAAGGAGCTTCAGTTGAGGAAATGCCTCCACGAGATCCAACTGTAAGGCATTTTCTTAATTTGTGATCAAGGGTGAAAGGCCCCTTGTGGGTGGGACCATTTCTGGGCTGGTAGTCTTGGGTTCTATAAGAGAGCAGGCTGAGCAAGCCAGTAAAGAACATGCCTCGATGGCTTCTGCATCAGCTCCTGCTTTCTGACCTGCTTGAGTTCCAGTCCTGACTTCCTTTGGTGATGAACAGCTGTATGGAAGTGTAAGCTGAATAAACCCTTTCCTCCCCAACTTGCTTATTGGACATGATATTTGTCCAGGAATATAAACCCTGACTAAGACAAATTGGTAACAACTTCTGTATTAGTCAGGGTTCTCTAGTCACAGAACTATGGATAGTCTCTATATAGTAAAGGAATTTATTGATGACTTACAGTCTGCAGTCCAATTCCCGACAATGGTTCAGTAGTAGCTGTGAATGGAGGTTCAAGAATCTAGTAGTTACTCAGTCCCACACGGCAAGCAGGTAAAGGAGTGAGAGCTAGTCTCCCTTCTTCCAATGTCCTTATATGATCTCCAGCAGAAGGTATAGCCCAAATTAAAGGTGTGTGCCATCACACCTTGAACTCAGAGATCTCCCTGTCTTAATCTTCTGGAATCCATAGCCACTATGCTTCAAGATTTCCATACCAAGATCCAGATCAGAAACTTCTATCTCCCAGCCTCCAGGTTAGGGTCACTGGTGAACCTTCCAATTCTGGATTGTAGTTCATTCCAAATATAGTCATGTTGACAACCAGGGATAGCCACTACACCAACTTAGGTCCTTCGAAAAATCAGCAAGCACTTTCACTGTTGACACATGTCTGTAGCCACCAAAGCCTGGTAATTACACTGTGCTAAGTTGGTTAATGTTTTTCAACCTCATTGGAAACACTACATCACCATTGTTCACATTTTATGCTATTCTGTAAGCATTATTCCAACCACTTGTGGAGTATTTTATTAGCACTGCTCTCACTGAGTGACAAACACTCTGCTACAATTTTTTAAGATCTGTGTCAAATATTCTGTTCTGACTGGTTATCACTATGTGATGAATATGTTAGATACCTGTATTTCATTGAGCAAGAAGTAAATCTAAAGTATGTTGTTATCTGTTGTCCTGAAACTATTTGAGTCACATTCTATCAGTCATACTCTCTACTGAAGTGTTCTACCCTTCTCTTGCCCAAATATGAACATTGCAAACAGTGCTGTTTTATGATTTAACATATTTTTCTCTGAACTTCCACGGGGTAGAGAGAAAAGAGAGACAGAGATGGAGACAGAGAGACAGTGAGACAGATAAAGGGAAGAGAGAACAAACCACTAAACCACTCTGCACAACTATCACCTACTCTACTCCACTGGAAATAGGTCGGGGCTTGTCCATCTCACTGAATTCTGTTACTAGTCAGTACATGCTGCACAGGGAAAAACCTATCCTTCACTGCCCCTGAATCAATCACTGTCACATAACAGGTATAAAAGTTCCCCAATTATTGCCTTATTTCTTTCTTAGTTACACAGATTTGCATATTGGGGATTCTTTATGCCTAAATCTTAGAAACAAAATTTGATACATCACAGATGTTATATATTAAAGAAGCATCTAATGAATATTAGATTTATGTGCTTAGTACCATTCTAGGTCCTTGAAAACTGGATTTGTGATGAAATCTTCATTTGGGACAATCCTATACTAGTATATACTTGCAATGTATAGAGATGATGCAGTCAACTTTGCTTAAGTGAAGAGTACCTTATTTTAGAACATTGTATGTTGGGAGAAATAAAAGCCCCTGATGTTAGATGATGTATACACTGGGGTTACTGGTGTTAGAACACCTGCTCACACGTTTGAAGCTCTGGGTTCAACTCTCAACACTGAAAAATATTAATTCCAATGGTTTTGAAACAACATCCACAGATGGAGTCATTATTGGTGCAATTTTGAACTTGCTCTCACACAGCTTTCAAATATGGAAATCTAACTTTCTATCCCTACTCTTCATGGGATCTGGAGACCCTAGTAGATGTGAGGCATCTAGCCAGAGATCCAGGACTTATCACCTAGAGAAATTTAGGAGTAGAATGCATTGTGATGAACATTGCAGAAGACAAGTCAGCAAAGGATAAGTAGATATACCAGAATATATTCATAATTATGGATAAAGGGTGTAAGATCATTTTCTGAGAGGATTTCTAAGAATATGAAGATATATGTGAAGAAAGGGGAAGAGGAATAATGTCAGTAAGGCAAGGTTGGATAGAGCTACACATATTGTGTGTGTAGAAGGGTGTTAGTTTCACAGCAAGGTAGAGACAGAAACAAGTATAGACTATCATTTTAGTCTCCACACAATTAAGGGTGAGATACTTTAGGCTTCACTCATGTTTCTTTCTACAGCATAGTATTTATGGATTGATTGCCCAACACAAGAATGAGGCTCAACTCATTACTATTCTCTTTTAAAGTCATCCACAATTTCCTAGAGTGGGTTAGCTTCATAGAATCACTAGAATTTATACAAAAAGATGCTGGTGTCTGAGGATAATGATTAAGTTCCCTAAAAAAGACACTGAAATTGATCTGATTCTTTAATTCATTTTGTTGTTGTAGGTTGTAGTGTTGGTGGTTTTGGGTCTTTTGTTTTGTTTTGTTTTGTTTTGTTTTGGGTTTTTGTTTGTTTAGATGTTTTCACCCTTAAATGTGGAGAAAAGAATCCAAATAAAGTATAAATCTGGAAAAATCCATGTACATGTGAAGAGCAAGAGCAAGTTTGCATGCAGTGAGGAGACAGGTTTGGAGAGGTTAAGTAATTTTCTCAATATTGAACCCAAACAGAAGCAGGGAGATTGAAGCAAGGTACTGTCTTCATCTGGATTCCCCAAAAGACCCTATTAGCATTAGTTTTTCCTATTTTTGCAGCCTTTTGCAGCCTTTTGCAGCCTTTTGCAGCCTTTTAATCCTAAGTACTATATATGTTCTCATGGATTTCTGTCCTTCATATCATCCTATAAATTACAGGCTTACTAAATTCTACAATTTCCAAACATATGAAGCCTGCACACACTGTTAAATACCAGAAGTTTTAAGTCATTATTCAAAAATAATATTGTGTCACAGAACACATGGAAATCAATCTGGTACTCACCTGAAAGCTTAACCTTTATTGACTAGTTTTCATGATGCTAGAAGGTATTTCTTATGCTACCAGAGAAGAAAAATAATTACCAATTTCACCCAGCTGTAACTCTGCAAACTGCAATAATTGGCCTCATAAGATATGTTCACTGGTGTAAGCATGTCAGCAATGTTAGGGGAGTAACCAATCATTTTCTGATTAGCTGTAATACCTATTTCATGAGACCAAATCTATACCTGACTGTTTAAGAAGTAAAGAACCAGAGTGATGTAAGAGCCTCATCACCACTGCCAGCCTATTCACCATCACTCCACGGGATGAGACCCAGCCCTTGCCACCTGTCCTAGTCACCACTGCTGCAATCATGATTGGTGAAACCCAGCAGCCACTCTGCTTCCACCCCCATCACCCTTAGAGTCTCTGCCACCAAGTCAGGCTCCACAGACAGCTGGGTGGGTAGTGGCAGCCTGATAGGCCTCCCATCAGTGGCACCCTCCTGCAAGGATAAGGTCTTCTTCACAACAAAGATTTTGGGAAAAGTAAAATGGTTCAATGTAAGGGATAGATACAATTTCATCAATAGGAATGACACCAAGGAAGTCCACAAGACTGCCCTAAAGAAGAATAACTCCAGGAATTACTTCACAGTATAGGAGATGGTGAAGAAGAAAAGGGTGCCGAGGCAGAAAATGTTACAGGTCCTGGAGTAGTTCCAGTTTAAGGCAGTAGATACACAGCAGACCATTATAGATGCTAAGCCATAGGGCTCCTCCATGAAATTACCAGCAAAACTACCAGAGTAGTAAGAGTGAACAAAAGAACATTGGATCAGGAAGCACTCCCAAATGCCAGGCCCAAAAAACACTGCTGGCTCTATCACAGGTGAAGATTCCCATCTAAGGAGGCTCTATGGGCATTGGCTACATTATTCTAAACCTCCTGTGCAAGTAGAAGTGATGGAGGGTGCTGGCAACCAGAGTGTAGGAAGAGCAAGGTAGACCAATGATACTGAATATGCATAGGGATTACAGACCAAGATTTCTCAGGGGCCCTCCTCCAGAACAGTCTAGAGAAAATGACCATGATTAGGACAAGGAAAATGAGTGAAATGAGACCCAAGGTCCACAGCCACCTCAACAGTCAGTATTGGCAAAATTCAATTACTGACGCAGGTACTAAGATAGTGAAGAGACTGCTTCTGTCTGATGCACAAGCTGAGAATTTGTCAGCTCCCAAGGGTGACCAAGGCAGAGCTGAGTAAATACAGGCTTACCACTTCTACCATCTTCTGGTTTGATCATCGAGCAAGAAGAAATGATTATGAAATTTTAGAAATAAGAAGTGATTAAAGATTGGAGCTGAATTCTTTTTTTCATTAATTTATTTACATCTGATCACAGCCTCCCCTCCCTCCTATCCTCCTACTTCCCTCTCTCCTCTCCTATCCCCATCTCCCTCTCCCTTTCTCCTCAGAGAAGGGGAGGGCTCCCATGGATATCAATCAGCCTTGGCATATCAAGGTGCAGTAAGACTAGGCATATCTTCTACTGAGGCTAGAAAAGGCAGCCCAGTTAGGGAAAGGAGTCCAAAGGCAGATAGCTGGAGTCAGAGACAATCCCTGCTCTAGCTGTTAGGTGTCCCACATAAAGATCCAGCTGCACAACTGTTACATATGTGTAAGGGACCTAGGACCGTCCATTGCAGCCTCTTTGGTTGGTGGATCAGTCTCTTTGAACCCCCGTGGAACCAGGTTAGTTGATTCTGTTTGTTTGTTTGTTTGTTTGTTTGTTTGTTTGTGGTGTCCATGCCCCTTCTGGTTTCTACAGTCCTTCCTCCCTCTCTTCCACAAGATTCCCAGAGCTTTGGCTGTGGATCTTATGCATCTGTTTCCAGGAGCTGGTGGGCAAAGTCTCTCCTGTCTGGTTTTGCCATTGAGCCGCACCCCTCAGGTTGTTGGATCTAAAAATTTAATTGGAAGATAGGTGCACATTTATAGTTTCTATAAAAATACATTCTTAAGGGACCAGCTGCGAAATGAGGATAAAGCAAGGGAGCGCTAGAAGCTCAGCATTACGCGAGTCTAAACAATGGAAGGTTAAAGGATGTGGGAAATATATTTCTCCCCTCCAGCCAAGTCCAACAACCACATTTTCCATAGGCTAACCTACCCACTTCTTCAAGAAAAAAAAAAGCACATGGTACCTATATGAAGGAAGGCACCCCAGCATGTCAGCATGTGATGCTTAGGCTTAGAGCCTACTGGCTATAATTCTGGAGCTGAATTCTTTAGGTGCCTGCTTAACCACATACACTGGGTCTATTTGCACTACCTATGTAGCTGGGGTCTTTATTATTATTATTTATTTTTACCTAATGATGTCACTTTTTGGTAACAACAAATGTATTTTTAGTTTTGTTTGTTTTTTGGTTTTGTTTTGTTTTAAAGCCTTTTTACTCAATATACTTTTTAAAGTTTTTAAATTGATTCATAATCAGTCGAGTTGAGATTTTAAGACCTTCATTTTAACTTGTACTAAAGTTGTACTAAAAGTTAACCTGATATTTTCAAAAATCTGTTAACAAACTGCAAGCACATGCTAATAAAAGAGTTAAATAAGGGGGAGTGAGCAACATGTAGCTAGATAGATCTTAGGCTTTAGAGGAAAATCCAATACTTTTTCTCCATTAAATAGACATATATTATATATATATATGAGTACACTGTCACTTTTTTCAGATATACCAGATGCGGACATCAGATTTCAGATTGTGAGCCACCATGTGGTTGCTGGGAATTGAACTTGGGACCTCTGGAAGAGCAGTCAGTGCTCTTAACCACTAAGCCATCTCTCCATCCCAAAAGGATAGACAATCCAGAGACACTAATGCATATGCCAGCAAGATTTCCTGAAAGAACCCTGATATAACTATCTCTAGTGAGGCTATGCCAGTGTCTGGCAAATACCGAAGGGGATGCTCATAGTCATCAATAGGATGGAACACAGGGTGCCCAATGAAGGAGCTAGAGAAATTACCCAAGGAGCTGAAGGGGTCTACAACCCTTTAGGTGGAACAACAATATGAACTAACCAGTACCCCCAGAGCTTGTGTCTCTAGATGCATATGTAGCAGAATATGGCCTAGTTGGCCATTATTGGGAAGAGAGGCCCTTGGTCTTACAAACTTTATATGCCCCAGTACAGTGGAATGCCAGGGCCAAGAAGTGGGAGTGGGCGGGTAGTGGAGCATGGTTGGAGGAGAGTATAGGGAACATTCGGGATAGCATTTGAAATTTAAAAGAAAAATTTCTTTTAAATTTAAAATTAAAAAGAAAATACCTAATAAAAATTTTTATTAATCTTTAAAAAATAAGACATATATTAAAGTAAATTCTAGCATCTTATTTCTATAATTATAGATCACAGTATCTTCTTAGCATAGAAATCTCCCACTGTTAATTGTGGAGAGAATAAGGGTCTGTGGCATGCTTAGTCCTTAATGTGACATATCACCAGACTTCTCTCAAAGTTTTAGAGCTCTTTCTGGATAACATAAAAAAATAGGGATCCATGCCAGTTGGGGCCAGCCCTGCCATCTTCCACATGATGGGTGTCTAGGGCCCCAGAGGACTCTCCACTCTGCAGGACCCCTTGCACACCCAGGACCTTAGGATCAATGAGAGCACATAGGCAACAGAAGCAACAGAGCTTTTTGGACAGGGTCCCTTTGGGCCTTCATCCTCAGCCAGGAGGTGGAGCTGAGACCCAGACCCCTGGGCACATTCCTTGCCAGAGGAGAGTCAGACTACAGGGAGGGCTCTGACCCCAGGACTCAGGAAGTGGATCACAGCTCCAGACTTCTGGACACCTGCCCTGCAAGAGGAGAGCTTGCCTGCAGAGAGTGCTCTGACCACTGGGATTCAGGTGAGAGTTGGACTCCCAGGAGTGCTGACAGAGGCTAACAGAATCACAGGAGGATAAAGCTCCAGCCAGAGACAACTAGAACATTAACAATAGAGATTACCAGATGGTGAAAGGCAAAAATAAAAAGCTTACTAACAGAAACCAAGAACACTGGGCATTATCAGATCACAGTGAGTCCTGGATACCCCAACACACCTGAAAAGCAAGACTCAGATTTAAAATCATATCTCAGAGTGGTGGAAGAAGATGCTAAGAAGGGCATTAATAACTCACTTAAAGAAATACAGGAGAACTCTGCACTAAACCCATCTGGTCCTGGGATTTTTATTTTTATTTTGGTTGAGAGACTATTGATGACTGCTTCTATTTCTTTAGAGGAAATGGACATTTATATTGGTAATTTGATCCTGATTTAACTTCAGTATCTGGTATCTGTCTAGGAAATTGTCCATTTCATCCAGGTTTTCCAGTTTTGTTGAGTATAGCCTTTTGTAGTAGGATCTGATGATGTTTTGGATTTCCTCAGGTTCTGTTGTTATGTCTCCTTTTTCATATCTGATATTGGAGGGTATAGGGAACTTTTGGGATAGCATGTGAAATGTAAATAAAGAAAATATCTAATAATAACAAAAAAGAAATATAGGGAAACACTGCTAAATAAGTAGAAGTCCTCAAAGAGGAATCACAAAATTCCTTTAAAGAATTACAGGAAAACAAAACCAAACAGGTGATAAAACTGAACAAAAACCATCCAAGATCTAAAAATAGGAGTAGAAACAATGAAGAAAACTCAAAGGCACACAACTCTGGGATAGAAACCCTGGGAAAAAATTAGGAAGCATAGATGTTAGCATCAGCAAAAGAATACAAGAGATGGAAGAGAGAATCTCAGGTGCAGAAGATTCCATGAAGAACATGGACACAACAATCAAAGAAAATGCAAAATGCAAAAAGATCCTAACTCAAAACATCCAGGAAATGCAGGACACAATGAGAAAACCAAACCTACGGATAATAGGAGTAGATGAGAATGAAGATTCTCAACTTAAAGGGAAAGCAAATATCTTCAACAAAATTATAGAATAAAACTTCCCATACCTAAAGAAAGAGAAGCTCGTGAACATACAAAATGCCTACATCATGGTGAGCCCACAACCCAGGACATTATGTACACATTGGGGTTACAGGTGAGTGCAGCACACCTTGGGCTTTGAAATCGCGGAGGGTCCAGTTGCAGCAGCAGCTGGAACAGAGGAACTCTGACCAACCAGAGGCTGGGACATCTCCCAACCAGTCAGGACCTCCCCCACCACCTGCCATCATCCCTTTCTGAACCCAGAGGATAGGGCCACTTGCGCACTCTCCACACCCCAGGACATTAGGTAACACATCGGGGTTACAGGTGAGTGAAGCGCACCGTGGGCTTTAAAATTGAAAGGGTCCAGTTTCAGCAGCAGCAGAACTTGTATGTATAGAGATTAACTTCAGAAAGTGTTCTGACCACTGGATCTCTAGGGGGAGTTGGACTACCAGAAGTGCTGTCAGAGGCTAACAGAATCACAGGAGGATCAAGCTCAAACCAGTGACAGCATGGACATTAACATCAGAAATCTCCAGATGGTGAAAGGCAAACATAAGAATCTCACTAACAGAAACCAAGAACAATGGGCATCATCAGAACCCAGTATGCCCATTTCAAGGAGTCCTGGATACCCCAACATGCCTGAAAAGCAAGACGTAGATTTTAAATCATATCGCATCATGATGGTAGAAGATCATAAGAAGGACGTTAATAACACACTTAAAAAAATACAGGAGAACAATGCTAAACAAGCAGAAGCCCTTAAAGAAGAAAAACAAAAATTCTTCAAGAAACTACAGGAGAACACTGCTAAAAAGGTAGAAGCCATTAAAGAGGAAATACAAAAATCCCTCAAGGAATCACAAGAGAACAGTGATAAACAAGTAGAAGACCTTAAAGAGCTACAGGCAAACACTGCTAAACAGGTAGAAGGAACGCAGAACTCCCTTAAAGAACTACAGGAAAACACATCCAAACAGGTGATGGAATTGAAAACCATTCAAGATCTAAAAATTGAGGTAGAAACACTAAAGAAAACCCAAAAAGAGACAACACTGGATATAGAAACCCAGGAAAGAAATCAGGAACCATAGATGTGAGCATCAGCAACAGAATACAAGAGATAGAAGAGAGAATCTCAGGTGCAGAAGATTCCATAGAGATCATGGACACAACAATCAAAGAAAAAGCAAAATGCAAAAAGATCCTAACTCAAAACATCCAAGAAATTCAGGACAGAATGAGAAGACCAAACCTACGGATAATAGAAGTAGATGAGAATGAAGATTCTCAAATTAAAGGGCCAGCAAATATCTTCAACAAAATCATAGAAGAAAACTTCTCATACCTATGGAAAGAGATGCCCATGAACATACAAGAAGCCTACAGAACTCCAAACAGACTGGACCAGAAAAGAAATTCCTCCCGACGAAATTCCTCCCAACACATAATTATCAAAACAACAAATGCACTAAATAAAGATAGAATATTAAAAGCAGTAAGGGAAAAAGGTCAAGTAACATATAAAGGCAGGCCTATTAGAATCACTCCCGATTTCTCACCAGAGACTATGAAAGCCAGAAGATCCTGGACAGATGTTATGCAGACACTAAGAGAACACAAATACCAGCCCAGGCTACTATACCCAGCAAAACTGTCAATTACCATAGATGGAGAAACCAAAGTTTTCCACGACAAAACTAAATTCACACAATATCTTTCCACAAATCCAGCTCTTCAAAGGATAATAACTGGAAAACACCAACTCAAAGAAGGAAACTACACCCTAGAAAAAATAAGAAAGTAATCCTTTAACAAAACTAAAGGAAGACAGCCACAAGAACAGACTCCCATCTTTAACATTAAAAATGACAGGAAATAACACTAACTTTTCTTTGATTTCTCTTAACATCAATGGACTCAATTCCCCAATAAAAAGGCATAGACTAACAGACTGGCTACACAAACAAGACGCAACATTTTGCTGCTTAAAGGAAACCCAGCTCAAAGACAAAGACAGACACTACCTCAGAGTAAAAGGCTGGAAAACAATTTTCCAAGCAAATGGCTCAAAGAAACAAGCAGGAGTAGCCATTCTAATATCGAATAAAATTGACTTCCAACCCAAAGTTATCAAAAAAGACAAGGAGTGGCACTTCATACTCATCAAAGGCAAAATCCAACAAAATGAATTCTCAATTCTAAATATCTATGCTCCAAATGTAAGGGCAGCCACATTCATTGAAGAAACTTTGGTAAAGCTCAAAGCACACATTGCACCTCACACAATAATAGTGGGAGACTTCAACACCCCACTCTCACCAATGGACAGATCCTGGAAACAGAGACTAAACAGAGATACAGGGTCACTAACAGAAGTTATGGATCAAATGGATTTAACAGATATATATAAAACATGTTATCCTAAAACAAAAGGATATACCTTCTTCTCAGCACCTCATGGTATATCCTCCAAAATTGAATATATAATTGGCCACAAAACAGGCCTTAACAGATACAAAAATATTGAAATTATACTATGAATCCTAACAGATCACCATGGACTAAGGCTGATTTTCAATAACAGCAGAAATAATAGAAAGCCAACATTCACATGGAAACTGAACAACACTATACTCAATGATAACTTGGTCAAGGAAGAAATAAAGAAAGAAATTAAAGACGTTTTTAGAGTTTAATGAAAATGAAGCCACAACATACCCAAACTTATGGGACACATTGAAAGCAGTCCTAAGAGGAAAACTCATAGTGCTGAGTGCCTCCAAAAAGAAACTAGAGAGAGCATATACTAACAGTCTGACAGAACACCTAGAAACCCTAGAACGAAAGGAAGCAAATTCACCCAAGAGAAGTAGAAGCCAGGAAATAATCAAACTCAGAGGAGAAATCAACCAGGTGGAAACAAAAAGAACTATTCAAAGAATCAACCAAACCAGGAGCTGGTTCTTTGAGAAAATCAACAAGATAGATAAACCCTTAGCCCGACTAACTAGAGAGCAGAGGGACAGTATCCGAATTAACAAAATCAGAAATGAAATAGGAGACATAACAACTGATCTTGAAGAAATCCAAAACATCATCAGATCCTACTACAAAAGCCTATACTCAACAAAACTGGAAAACCTGGATGAAATAGACACCTTCCTAGACAGATATCAGATACCAAAGTTAAATCAGGGTCAGATTAACAATCTTACCAGTCCCGTTTCCCCTAAAGAAATAGAAGCAGTCATTAATAGTCTCCCAACCAAAGAAAGCCCAGGACCAGATGGGTTTAGTGTAGAGGTCTACCAGACCTTCAAAGAAGACCTAATTCCAACTCTCCTCAAACTATTTCACAAAATAGAAACAGAAGGTACTCTACCAAATTCATTCTACAAAGCCACAATTACTCTGATACCTAAACCACACAAAGATCCAACAAAGAAAGAAAACTGTAGACCAATATCCCTTATGAATATTGATGCAAAAATAATCAATAAAATCCTCGCAAACCGAATCCAAGAGCACATCAAAACGGTCATGCATCATGACCAAGTAGGCTTCATCCCAGGGATGCAGGGATGGTTTAATGTACCGAAATCCATCAATGCAATCCAATATATAAAAAAAAATTAAAGACAAAAATCACATGATCATCTCCTTAGATGCTGAGAAAGCATTTGACAAAATCCAGCACCCATTCATGTTAAAAGCCATGGAAACATCTGGGATTTAAGGCTCACACCTAAACATAATAAAAGCAATATACAGCAAACCAGTAGTCAACATCAAAGTAAATGGAGATAAGCTGGAAGCAATCCTATTAAAATCAGGGACTAGACAAGGCTGCCCACTTTCTCCCTACCTATTCAATATAGTACTTGAAGTCCTAGCCAGAGCAATTAGACAATGAAAGTAGATCAAGGGGATACAAATTAGAAAGGAAGAAGTCAAATATCACTCTTTGCAGATGATATGATAGTATATATAAGTGACCCTAAAGATTCTACCAGAGAACCCCTAAAACTAATAAACAGCTGCAACGCAGTAGCTTGATATAAAATTAACTCAAACAAATAAGTGGCCTTTCTGTACACAAAAGATAAACAGCATGAGAAAGATATTAGGGAAACAACACCCTTCACAATAGTCACAAATAATATAAAATACCTTGTGTGACTTTAACGAAGGAAGTGAAAGATCTGTATGACAAGAACTTCAAGTCTCTGAAGAAAGAAATTGAAGAAGATCTCAGAAGATAGAAAGATCTCCCATGCTCATGGATTGGCAGGATCAATATAGTCAAAATGGCTATCTTACCGAAAGCAATCTACAGATTCAATGCAATCCCCATCAAAATTCCAACTCAATTCTTCACTGAGATAGAAAGGGAAATTTGCAAATTCATCTGGAATAATAAAAAACCTAGGATAGCAAAAACTATCCCCAACAATAAAAGAACCTCTGGTAAAATCACCATGCCTGACCTCAAGCTGTACTACAGAGCAATTGTGATAAAAACTGCATGGTACTGGTATAATAATAGATAGGTAGACCAATGGAATAGAATTGAAGACCCAGAAATGAACCCACACATCTTGGGGCACCTTATCTTTGACAAGGGAGCTAAAACTATCCAGTGGAAAAAAGACAGCATTTTCAATAAATGGTGCTGGCACAACTGGAGGTCTACTTGCAGAAGAATACGAATTGATCCATTCCTTTCTTCTTGTACAAAGCTCAAGTCTAAGTGGATCAAAGACCTCCACATTAAACCAGAAACACTGAAATTCATGAGGAGAAAGTAGGAAAAACCCTTGAAGATATGGGCACAGGGGTAAAATTCCTAAACAGAACACCAATGGCCTCTGCTGTAAGATCACAAATCCACAAATGGTACCTTATAAAATTGCAAAGCTTCTGTAAAACAAAAGATACTGTCAATATGACAAAAAGGCCACCAACGGATTAGGAAAGAATTTTTACCATTCCTAAATCTGATAGGAGACTAATATCCCATATTTACAAAGAGCTCAAGAAGCTGTACACCAGAATTTCAAATAACCCCATTAAAAATGGGGTACAGAGCTAAACAAAGAACTCTCAACTGAACAATGCCAAAGGGCTGAAAAGCACCTTAAAAATGTTCAAAATCCTTAATCATCAGAGAAATGCAAATCAAAACAACACTGAGATTCCACCTCACACCAGTCAGAATGGCTAAGATCAAAAATTCAGGTGACAGCAGAGGCTGGTGAGGATGTGGAGAAAGAGGAACACTCCTTCATTGCTGGTGGGATTGCAAGCTGGTACAACCACTCTGGAAATCAGTCTGGCGGTTTCTCAGAAAACTGGACATAGTACTACCTGAAGATCCAGCAATACCTCTACTGGGCATATACTGAGAAAATATTCCAACTGGTAACACGGACACATGCTCCACTATGTTCATAGCAGCCTTATTTATAATAGCCAGAAGCTGGAAAGAATCCAGATGTCCCTCAACAGAGGAATGGATACAGAAAATGTGGTACATTTACACAATGGAGTACTATTCAGCTATTAAAAACAATGAATTTATGAAATTCTTGAGTAAATGGATATATCTGGAGGATATCATCCTGAGTGAGGTAACCCAATCACAAAAGAAGTCACTTAATATGCACTCACTGATAAGTGGATATTAGCCCCAAAACCTAGAATACCCAAGATACAATTTCCAAAACACAAGAAAATCAAGAAAGACCAATGCATGGATACTTCATTCCTCCCTATAATAGGGATTAAAATATGAATGGAAGGAGGTGCAGAGAGAAAGTTTGGAGCTAAATGAAAAGATGGACTCTCCAGAAAGTGCCCCACCCGGGTGGTCCATCACATAATCAGCCACCAAATGCAGACACTACTGCACACACCAGCAGGATATTGCTGAAAGGACCCTGACATAGCTGTCTCCTGGCAGGCTTTGACAGTCCCTGACAAATACAGAAGTGGATGCTCACAATCATCTATAGGGCAGAACACAGGGTCCCCAATGTAGGAGCTAAAGAGTACCCAAGAGCTGTAGGGGTCTGCGACACTATAGATGGAACAACAATATGAACTAATCAGAACCCCCTGTGCTCATGTCTCTAGCTGCAGATGTATTACAAGATGGCCTAGTTGGCCATTACTCGGGAAGAAAGGCCCTTGGTCTAGCAATGTTTATATGCCCAGTACAGGGGAATGCCAGGGCCAAATATTGGGAGGGGAGGGTGGGGGAGCAGGGGGTGGGTATAGGGGACTTTTGGGATAACACTTGAAATGTAAATGAAGAATTTCTCTAAAAAAAAAAAAAGTTAAAAAAAAAAAGAAGCCTTCATAACTCCAAATAGACTGGACCAGAAAAGATATTCCTCCTGACACATAGTAATCAGAACAACAAATGTACTAAATAAAGACAGAATATTAAAAGCTGTAAGGGACAAAGGTCAAATAACATATGAAGGCACGCCTATTAGAATTACTCCAGACTTCTCACCAGAGACTATGAAAACCAGAAGATCCTGTACAGATGTTGTACAGACACTAAGAGAATACAAATGCCAGCCCGGGCTACTATACCCAGCAAAACTATCAATTACCATAGATGGAGAAAACAAAGTATTCCATGACAAAACAAAATTCACACAATTCTTTCCAGGAATCCAGCCCTTCAAAGGATAGTAAAGGGAAAATACCAACAAAAAGATGGAAACTACACCATCAAAAAACCTAGAAAGTGATCCTTCAACAAACCTAAAAGAAGAAAGCCTCATGAACAGAATCCCAACTTTAATAACAAAAATAATAGGAAGCACCAATTATTTTTCTTTAATTTCTCTTAACATTAATGGACTCAATTCCCCATAAAAAGACATAGACTAATAGACTGGCTACACAAACAGGACCCAACATTTTCCTGCTTGCAAGAAACCCACCTCAGGGACAGACAGGCACTACCTCAGAGTAAAAGGCTGGAAAAAGTTTTCCAAGCAAGTTTCTGAATTTTTCAAGTTTCTGAAGAAACAAGCTGTAGTAGCCATTCCAATATGGAAAAATTGACTTTCAACCAAAAGTTATCAAAAAAGACAAGCAGGAGCACTTCATACTAATCAGAGGTAAAATCTACCAAGATGAACACTCAATTGTGAATATCTATACTCCAAAGGCAAGGGCAGCCACATTCATTAAAGAAGCTTTAGTAAAGCATAAAGCAAACATTGCACCTCACACAATAATAGTGGGAGACTTCAACACCCTACTCTCACCCATGAAGAGATCCTGGAAAAAGAAACTAAACAGAGACACATGGACACTAACAGAAGTTATGAATCAAATGGATATATCTATAGATATATCCATTTGATTCATAATGGATATCTATAGAACATTTTATCCTAAAACAAAAGGATATACCTTCTTCTCAGCACCTCATGATACCTCCTTCAAAATTGACCGTATAATTGGTCAAAAAAACAGGCCTTAACAGATACAAAAATATTGAAATTATCCCATGCATCCTAACAGATCACCACTGACTAAGGCTGATCTTCAATAACAGGAGAAATAATAGAAAGCCAACATTCACATAGAAACTGAACAACACTATACTCAATGATACCTTGGTCAAGGAAGAAATAAAGAAAGATATTAAAGACTTTTAGAGTTTAATGAAAATGAAGCCACAACGTACTCAACCTTATGGGACAAAATGAGATCAGTCCTAAGAGGAAAACTCATAGTGCTGAGTGCCTCCAAAAAGAAACTAGTGAGAGCATATGCTAGCAGCCTGACAGCACACCTAGAAACTCTAGAATGAAAGGAAGCAAATTCACCCAAGAGGAGTAGACGGCAGAAAATAATCAAAATCAGTGCTGAAATCAACCAAGTGGAAACAAAAAGAACTATTCAAAGAATCAACCAAACCAGGAGCTGGTTCTTTGAGAAAATCAACAAGATAGATAAACCCTTAGCCAGACTAACTAGAGGGCAGAGTGACAGTATCCGAATTAACAAAATCAGAATTGAAAAAGGAGACATAACAACAGATCCTGAGGAAATCCAAAACATCATCAGATCCTACTACAAAACTGGAAAACCTGGATGAAATGGACAACTTCCTAGACAGATACTAGGTAACAAAGTTAAATCACGATCAGATTAACAATCTTAACAGTCCCATTTCCCCTAAAGAAATAGAAGCAGTCATTAATAGTTTCCCAACCAAAAAAAGCCCAGGACCTGATTTGTTTAAGGCAGAGTTGTATCAGACCTTCAAAGAAGACCTAATTCCAATTCTCCTCAAAATATTCCACAAAATAGAAACAGAAGTTACTCTACCAAATTCGTTCTAAGAAGCCACAATTACTCTGATACCTAAACCACACCAAGATCCAACAAAGAAACAGAACTTTAGACCAATATTCCTTATGAATATTGATGCAAAAATACTCAATAAAATCCTCGCAAACCAAATCCAAGAACATATCAAAATAATCATCCATCATGACCAATTCCCAGGGATTCAGGGATGGTTTAATATAGGGAAATCCATCAACATAATATAAACAAACTCAAAGACAAAAACCAAATGAACATCTTATTACATGCTGAGAAAGCATTTGATAAAATCTAACATCTCTTCCTGATAAAAGTCTTTGAAAGATCATGAATTCAAGGCCCATACCTACACATAATAAGAGCCATATACAGCAAACCAGTATCCAACATCAAACTAAATGGAGAGAAACTTGAAGCAATCTCACTAAAATCAGTTACTAGACATGGCTGCCCACTTTCTCCCTACCTATTCCATATAGTACTTGAAGTCCTAGCCAGAGCAATTCAACAACAAAAGGAGATCAAGGGGATGCAAATTGCAAAGGAAGAAGTCAAAATTTCATTATTTGCAGATGATATGATGGTACATATAAGTGATCCTAATTATTCCACCAGAGAACTCTTAAACCTGAATAATAGCTTCAGTACAGTAGCTGGATATAAAATTAACTCAAACATGAGTGGCCTTTCTCTACACAATGGATAAACAGGATGAGAAAGAAATTAGGGAAACAACATGCTTCACAATAGCCACAAATAATAATACCTTGGTGTGACTGTAACTAAGGAAGTGAATGAATGGCATAATCAGTCACTAAACTCAGACACTATTGCATAGGACAGCAAGTGTTTACTGAAGGGACCCTGATATAGCTGACTCCCACAGAAGTGGATGCTCACAGTCATCCATAAGAGGGAGCACAGGGCCCACATTGGAGAAGCTAAAGATAGAACCCCAGGAGCTGAAGGGGTCTGCAACCCTAGAAGAGGAACAACAATATGAACTAACCAGAACCCCCAGAGCTCGTGTCTCTAGCTGCATATGTAGCAGAAGATGGCCTAGTCGGCCATCATTGGGAGGAGAGGCCCCTTGGTACTGCAATCTTTATATGCCCCAATACAGGGCAACGCCAGGGCCAAGAAGTGGGAGTGGGTGGGCAGGGGAACAGGGAGGGGGAGGGGGAGGGGACTTTCAGAATAGCATTTGAAATGTAAATTAAGAAAATATCTAATAAAAAATTGAAAAAAATCTAAAAAAAAAAAAAAGAAGAAATTGAAGAAGATCTCAGAATCTCAGAAGATGGAAAGATTCCCCCATGCTCACTGATTGGCAGGATTAATATAGTGAAAATGGCTATCCTGCCAAAAGCAATCTAGAGATTCAATGCAATCCCCATCAAAATTCTCACTCAATTCTTCACCAAGTTTGAAAGGGTAATTTGAAAATTCATCTGGAATAACAAAAAACCTAGGATAGCAAAAACTATTCTCAGCAATAAAAGAACCTCTGGTGGAATCGCCATGCCTGATCTCAAGCTGTATTACAGAGCAATTGTAGTAAAAAACTGCATGGTACTGGTAGAGAAACAGACAGGTAGATCAATGGAATAGAATTGAAGACCCAGAAATTAAAACTCACACCTATGGTCACTTGATCCTTGACAAGGGAGCTAAAACCATCCAGTGGAAAAAAGACAGCATTTTCAACAAATGGTGCTGGCACAACTGGCGGTTATCATGTAGAAGAATGCGAATTGATCCATTCTTTTCTCCTTGTACAAAGCTCAAGTCTATGTGGATCAAGGACCTCCACATAAAACCAGAGACACTGAAACTTATAGAGGAGAAAGTGGGGAAAAGATATGGGCACGGGGGAAAATTCCTGAACAAAAGTGCAGTGGCTTGTGCTGTTAGATCGAGAATTGACAATTGGGACCTTATAAAATTGCAAAGCTTCTGTAAGGCAAAATAAACTGTCAATTAGACAAAAAGGACTCCAACAGATTGGGAAAGGATCGTTACCAATCCTAAATGTGATAGGGGACTAATATCCAATACATATATATATAAAAAGAACACCAGAAGTTTGCCTCCAGAAAATCAAATAACCCTATTAAAATGGGACATGAAGCTAAACAAAGAATTCTAAACTGAGGAATACCAAATGGCTGAAAAGCACCCCCCAAAATGCTCAACTTCATTAATAATCAAGGAAATGCAAATCAAAACAACTTTGAGATTCCACCTCACTCCAGTCATAATGCCTAAGACCAAAATCTCAGGTGACAGAAGGTGCTGGCAAGGATGTGGAGAAAGAGGAAGACTCCTACATTGCTAGTGGAATTGCAAATTGGTACAACCACTCTGGAAATAAGTTTGGCGGTTCCTCAGAAAATTGGACATAGTACTACCTGAAAACCCAGCATTACCTCTCATGGGCATATACCCAGAAGATGCTCCAACTTGTAATAAGGACACATGCTCCACTATGTTCATAGCAGCCTTATTTATCATAGCCAGAAGCTGGAAAGAACCCAGATGTCCCTCAACAAATGAATGGATATAAAAAATGTGGTACATTTACAAAATGGAGTACTACTCAGCAATTAAAAACAATGAATTTATGAAATTCGTAGACAAATGGATGGATCTGGAGGATATCATCCTGAGTGAGGTAACCCAATCACAAAAGAACACACATGCTATGCACTCACTGATATGTAGATATTAGCCTAGAAACTTAGAATACCCATGATACATTTTGTAAAACACATGAAACTCTAGAAGAAGGAAGACAAAAGTGTAGATACTTTATTTCTTCTTGGAATGGGGAACAAAATACCCATGGAAGGAGTTACAGAGACAAAGTTTGAAGCTAAGATGGAAGGATCCAGAGATTGCCCCACATGGGGATCCATCCCGTAAACAACCACCAAACCCAGAAATTATTGCATATGCCAGCAAGATTTTGCTGACAGGACTCTGATATAGCTGTCTCTTGTGAGGCTATGCCAGTGCCTGGCAAATACAGAAGTCGATGCTCACAGTCATCTATTGGATGGAACACTTGGCCCACAATGAAAGAACTAGAGAAAGTACCCAAGGAGCTAAAGGACTCTGCAACCTTATAGGAGGAACAACAATATGAACTAATCAGTACCTCCCAGAGATTGTGTTTCTAGTAGAATATGTAAAAGAGTTTGGCCTAATAGACTATCAATAGGAGGAGAGGCCCTTGGTCTTTCGAAGATTATATTCCCTGGTACAGTGGAATGCCAGGGCCAGGAAGTGGGAGTGAGTGGGTTGGGGTACAGGCTTTGGTGAGTGTATAGGTGACTTTTGTGATAGCATTTGAAATGTAAATGAAAATATCTAATTAAAAAAAAAAAGAATTGACAAATGGGAACTCATAAAATTGTAAAGCTTCTGGAAGGCAAAGGACACTGTCAATAAGACCGAAAGGCAACCAACAGATTGGGAAAAGATCTTTACCAATCCTAAATCTGTTATGGGGCTAATATCTAATATATATAAAGAACTAAAGAAGTCAGATTTCAGAAAATCAAATAATCCTATTAAAAATGTGGTTCAGAGCTAAACAAATAATTTTCAACTGAGGAATACCGAATGGCTGAGAAACAACTAAAAAAATGTTCGACATCCTTAATCATCAGGGAAATGCAAATAAAACAACCCTGATATTCCACCTAACACCAGTCAGAATGGCTAAGATTAAAAATTCAAGTGACATCAGATGCTGGCGAGGATGTGGAGAAAGAGGAATACTCCTCCATTCCTCGTGGTACTGCAAGCTGGTACAACCACTCTGGAAATCATTTTCGCAGTTCCTCAGAAAATTGGACATAGTTCTACCAGAAGATCCAGAAATACCATTCCTGGACATATACCCAGAAGATGCTCCAGCATGTAATTAGGACTCATGCTCCACTATGTTCATAGCAGCCTTATTTATAATAGCCATACGCTGGAAACAACCTAGATGTCCTTCAACAGAGGAATGGATACAGAAAATGTGGTACATCTACACAATGGAGTACAATGCAGGTATTAAAAACAATGAATTTATGAAATTCTTAGACAAATGCATGAATCAGGAGGATATAATTTTGAGTGACATAACCCAATCACAAAAGAACACACATGATATGCACTCACTGATAAGTGGTTATTGTCCCAGAAACTCAGAATCCTTCTTAGAAGGGGGAACAAAATACCCATGGAAGGAGTTACAAAGTTCAAAGCAGAGACTAATCCACTTGTGGATCCATCCCATAAACAACCACCAAACACAGATATTATGGCAGATGCAAACAAGAGCTTGGGGACTGGAGCCTGATATAGCTGTCTCCTGAGGGGCTCTGCCAGTGCCTGGCAAATACAGAAATGGATGCTCACACTCATCCATTGGACGGAGCACAGAGTCCCCAGTGAAGGAGCTACAGACTGTATCCAAGGAGCTGAAGGTGTTTGAAGCCTCATAGGAGAAACATCAATATGAACTAACCAGTACCCCCAGAGCTCCTTGGAACTAAACCACCAATCAAAGAAAACACATGGTGGAACTTGTTGTTCTAGCTGTATATGTAGCCGAGGATGGCCTAGTCAGTCATCAGTGGGAGGAGAAGCCCTAGGTCCTATGAAGTATATATGCTCCAGTATAGTGGAACACCAGGACCAGGAATGGTAGTGGGAGGATTGGAGAGCAGGGAGGGGGAGGGGATAGGGGATTTCAGAGGGGAAACCAGGAAAGGTGATAACATTTGAAATGCAAATAAAGAAAATATCTAATAAAATAATTTTTAAAAAACTTTGAAAGCAATGTGCTTCAATGTGGATTTCCTGAAGTGATCATGCTTTTCTTTAGACAACTTTCTTATGTTAACATATTTATATAATTTATCAAATTCACACTGATTCACTCAGTCATTCATTTTTTTCATAGATTTTAAAAAGATAATTATCTTTACAAGGAATTTAATTTACTGACTCTGTAGAATTTCTTCTGTTCTTTCTAATTTTGGAATTATGTCCAATAAATTATCATCAACTCAAAAGCCAAAATTACTGATAGTTATTTGAAGAAAATGTATATTTTTATTAAAATAGTGTGAACCAGTAGTATGATTTACATTACTGTCCATGATATAAGAAATTGAAACCAGGACCTTGATCATGTTAGGCAAGCTCTCCCTTTAGAAATTAACCTGAACCTGAAAGTAGTAAGACAACTAAAGATGTATTATTTATCAAACTCATTGATAAATAATATTGTGGTGTAATGCTATGTATTCTATAGTAATGAAGGAAAAGAGAAGAAAAAAGTTAGAAAAAGAAAAATCAACAACATCAGGAATACAAAGACAATAAGCCACACTTACCAGAAGACCAGATAGCCTATCCATGAACCCTCTCTGCTCTCTCTGCTCCCTGACTAGACCCAATAACTCAGGTTAATCTCAGTTGTAGTTTCCCTTCCACACCTTCTGTGGCTCTCACTGACATCCCAGGTCTGTGGACTCCCAGAAATCAGCAGTTAGACTGACAATTACCCCAAACTCGGATATCTAGACGCCAGTATAAGAACACAATCAACAGCAGCCAGCACATATCCCAACTAGATCCCAGCTACCCTGCAACATCAGGCCATGAATTTTCCAACAGAGCTGAAACACAAGAAAATGACCTTAAAACCACCCATAAAAGATGATAGGGTTTCTTGAAGAGGAAGTAAATAAATGCCTTAAAGAAATACAGGAGTCCTTCTGGTTTGAAACTGTACCCAGAGCAGAGCTGGGGTGCTGGCTCTGCACCCACTCCTACAACATCCAGAGAGATCCCAATTCCCAGGTACTCTGAAATGCCCAGGATCACAGTCCCACAACACCCAGAGGAAGCTTAACTCCCAGGTGCTCTAAGACACCCAGGACAACAGGGAAGCAGTAACCTCTGCCCAGTCAGAGGCATGGGTTCCTTCTGGTTTGAACCTATGCCTGGAGCAGACCTGGGGCACTGGCACTGTACCCACTCCTACAACACTCAGAGGAAGCCTGACTCCCAGGTCCTCTGAGACTCTCAGAATCATAGGATCACATGATCACAAAGGAAGCTCAAATAAGAGGAGATCAGACACACCCAGGATCACTGGAGCTCTGATGCACTCAAGATCACAGTTGAGGCCACAACATTTTTCCAAATACCCGGGGTAACTGGGACCCCCACCCAGCCACAGGCATAGGTTCCTTCTAGCTTGCACCTGTGCCCAGATCAGACACAGGGCTCTGACTCCCCATCCACTCCTACAATGCCCAGAGAAAGTTTGACTGCCAGGAGTTCTGAAACAACAACATCTCAGGAGCTTGGACACACCAGGATTTAAGGACCCCAGAGGCAACTTGACTTCCAGGAGCTCTGACATACCCAGGATTGCAGGATACCATGATCCCAAAATCACAGGATCACAGAGACTCCTGAACTCCAAGGTATACTGACATAACCAGGATCACATGAGAGATAGGCTCCAATTTGAGACAACAAGAGCAGGTAGCACTAGAAATAAGCAAATGGTGAGAGGCGAGCTCAAGAACACAAGAAACAGAAACCAAGGCTGCATGGCATTATCAGAACTCAATTATCCCATCACAGAAAATCCTAAATTCCCCAACAGACCTAAAAATCAAGAATCTGATTTAAAACTTGCACCTCATGATGATGATACAAGACTTTAAGAAGGACATAAATACTTCCCTTAAAGAAATACAGAAAAACACAGATAAACAGGTAGAAGCCCTTAAAAGAAAACACAAAAATTCCTTAAAGAACTACAGGAAAACACAACTGAAAAGGTGAAGGAATTAAACAAAACCATCCAGGATCTAAAAATGGAAATAGAAACAACAAAGAAATCACAAAAGGAGACAAGCCTGGGCATAGAAAACATAGGAAAGAGATCAGTAGTCATAGATGCAAACATCAACAACAGAATACAAGATAAAAGGGAGAATCTCAAGTGCTCAAGACACCATACATAACATTGAAACAACAGTGGAAGAAAATGCAAAAAGTAAAAAGCTCCTGACCCAAAACAACCAGGAAATACAGGACAGAATGAAAGGACCAGACCTAAGGACCAAAGGTATAGAAGAGTAAGATTCCCAACTCAAAGGGCCAGTAAACATCTTCAACAAAATGATAGAAGAAAACTTCCCTAACTTAAAGAAAAAGATGCCCATGAACACACAAGAAGCTAGACTGGACAGAAACGAAATTCCTCCCATCCCATAATAAACAAAACACCAAATGTACAAAACAAAGAAATAATATTAAAAGCAGTAAGAGAAAATGGTCAAGAAACATAAAGACAGACCTATCAAAATTATACCAGACTTCTCAACACAGATTCTAAAATCCAGAAGATCCTGGGCAGATGTCATACAGACCTCAATGGAATAGAATACCAGCCCAAACTACCATATCCAGCAAAACACTCAATTATAATAGATGGAGAAACCAAAGTATTCCATGACAAAAAAATTACACAATACCTTTCCACAAATCCATCCCTACCAAGGATAATAGATGTAAAACTCTGACACAAGGAGGGAAATTTTACCCTAGAAGAAGCAAGAGAGCCCTTCCAGTCTGGGCCAGCTTTGGGCCACCTTGGGCATGAACTTGGTGGATGGTCCCATGGTCCCCAATGGGCTTTCCATGCTGCAGGCACTCTAACACGCCCAGGATCTTAGGATCACTGGTGAGTGGAATGCAACATCTGTTCCAAACCAATCTTGATGGGCCTGTGACAGCAAAAGAAAGGACACAGGAGCCCTGCCTGACCAGTGGCTCATGTTCCTTCTGGTCAGTGCTCATATACCTTGCTTTCAAACACACCAGACAGTCCCATGGTCCCCAGAGGAGACACTACTTCCAGGCACTGTAACACGCCCAGGACCTTAGAATTTCAGGATAGCAGGATAACAAAAGTTTGGTCACACCAGGATCTCAGGGTCTCACAGGAAGCTTGACTGCCAAGAATTCTGACATACCCAGAATCTGAGGTTCACAGGAGCCCGGAATCACAGCATCAGAGAGAAAGCTGGACTCTGAGGAGTCCTGAATCAACGGGGATTATAGGAAGGACAGGCGCCAATCAGAAATATTTAGAGCAGCAGGCACTTGAAATAATAGATTGGCAGGAAGCAAGTGTAAGAACAGAAGCAACAGAAACTAAGGTTACTTGGCATCATCAGGACCAAACTCTCCCACCATAGCAAGCTCTGGATACACCATCACACCAGAAAAGCTAGATATGGATCTAAAGTCACTTCTCATGATGATGAAGGAGGACATTAAGAAGGAAATAAGTAATTTCTTTAAAGAAATACAGGAGATACATCCAATCAGATGAAAGAATTGAACACAACTATCCAGGATCTAAAATTTGAAGTAGAAACAATAAAGAAATCACAAAGGGAGGCCACGCTGAAAATAGAAAACATAGGAAAGAAGTCAGGACCAATTGATACAAGCATAACCCACAGAATACAAGAGATAGAATAGAGAATCTTAGGCCCAGAAGATACCATACAAAACATTGACACAACTATCAAAGAAAATGCAAAATACAAAAAGAGCCTAACACAAAATATCCAGGGAATAAAGGACACAATGAGAAGACCAAACCTAAAGATAATAGGTATAGATGAGAAGGAAGATTTCCAACTTAAAGGGGCAGTAAATATCTTCAACAAAATTATAGAAGAAAACTTCCCCCAAAAGATGCCCATAACACACAAGAAGCCAACAGAACTTTAAATAGTTTGGACTAGAAAAGGAATTCCTCCAATCACATAATAATCAAAACACCAAATTCACAAAACAAAGAAATATTAAAATCAGTAAGGGGAAAAGATCAAGTAACATATAAAGGCAGACCTATCAGAATTACAAATGACTTCTCACCAGAGACTGTGAAAGCCAAAAGATACTGGGCAGATGTCATACAGACCCTAAGAGGACACAAATGCCAGCCCAAGAAAACTCTCAATTACTATAGATGTAGAAACTAAGGTATTCCATGACAAAACCAAATTTACAAAACATCTTTCCACAAATCCAGCCCTTCAAAGGATAATAAAGGGAAAACTTCAACACAATGAGGGAAAATAAATTCTAGAAAAAGCAAGAAAGTAATCTTTCAACAAACCTAAAGAAGATAGCCACATGAACAGAAGTCCAACTCTAATAACAAAAGTAATAGGAAGCAACACCACTATTTCCTTAATATCTCTTAATATCAATGGACTCAATTCCCAAATAAAAAGACATAGAATAACAGACTGGTTATGTAAACATGACCCAAATTTTTGCTGCTTGCAGGAAACCCACCTCAGGGACAAAGACAGACACTGCCTTAGAGTAAATGGCTGGAAAACAATTGTCCAAGCAATTGGTCCCAAGAAACAAGATGGAGTAAGGCATTCTAATATCGAATAAAATTGACTTTCAACCTAAATTTCTCAAAAAAGATAAGGAGGGATACTTTTTACTCATCAAAGGTAAAAGCTTCTAAAATGAACTCTCAATTCGGAACATCTATGTTCCAAATGCAAGGGCATCCACATTCATTAAAGAAGAAACTTTGCTAAAACTCAAAGCACACATTACACCTCACACAATAATAGTGGGAGACTTCAACACCCCACTCTCACCAATGGGCAGATCCTGGAAACAGAAACTAAACAGAGATACATGGACAGTAACAGAAGTTATGAAACAAATGGATTTAACAGATAGCTACAGAATATTTTATCCTAAAACAAAAGGATATACCTACTTCTCAGCACCTCATGGTACCTTCTCCAAAATTGACCATATAGTTAGTCACCAAACAGGTCTCAGCAGATACAAAAATATTGAAATAATCCCGTGCACCCTATCAGATCACCACAAACTAAGGCTGATCTTCATTAACAACATAAAGAATAGAAAACCCACATACATGTGGAAGCTGAACAACACTCAAAAATAACTTGGCCAAGGGAAAAAAATAAACAAATTAAAAATTTTTAGAATTTAATGAAAATGAAGGCAGAACATACCCATATGTACGGGGCACAATGAAAGCAGTGCTAAGAGGAAAACTCATAGCACTGCTCAGGAGGCTCTGAGTGCCTCCAAAAAGAAACTGGATAGAGCATACACTAGTGTCTTGACAGCACACCTGAAAACTCTAGATCAAAAAGAAGTAAATTTCCATAAGAGGAGTAAACAGCAGGAAATAATCAAACTCGGGGCTGAAATCAACCAAATAGAAACAAATAGAACTATACAAAGAATCAACAAAACCAGGAAAAAGTTCTTTGAGAAAATGAACAAGATACATAATCTCTTAGCCAGCATAACCAGAGGGCTCAGAGACAGTATCCAAATCAAGAAAATCAGAAATGAAAAGGGAGACATAAAAACAGAAACCAAAGAAATTTAAAAAATCATCAGATCCTACCACAAAGGCTAAACTGGAAAATCTGAATGAAATGGACAATTTTCTTTTTTTTCTTTTGTATTTTTTATTAGATATTTTCTTAATTTACATTTCAAATGCTATCCCGAAAGTTCCCTCTCCCCACCAGGTTCCCCTGCGCAGCCACTCCCACTTCTTGACCCTGGAGTTCCCCTGTATTGGGGCATATAAAGATTGCAATACCAAGGTGCCTCTCTTCCCAATGATGGCCGACTAGGCCATATTCTGCTACATATGCAGCTAGAGACACGAGCTCTGGGGGTTCTGGTTAGTTCGTATTGTTGTTCCTCTTCTAGGGTTGCAGACCCCTTCAGCTCTTGGGGTTCTATCTCTAGCTTCTCCATTGTGGGCCCTGTGTTCCATCATACAGATGACTGTGAGCACCCACTTCTGTATTTGCCAGGCACTGCCATAGCCTCATATGAGACAGCATATCAGGGTCCCTTCAGCAAACTCTTGATGTCCTATGCAATAGTGTCTTAGTTTAGTGACTGATTATGGGATGGATCCCCCGGAGGGGTAGTCTCTGGATGGTTCATCCTTTCGTCTTAGCTCTAAACTTGTCTCTGTAACTCCCTTCATGGGTATTTGTTTCCTATTCAAAGGAGGAATGAAGTATCCACACACTGGTCTTCATTCTTGATTTTCTTGTATTTTGCAAATTGTATCTTGGGTATTCTAAGTTTCTGGGCTAATATCCACTTATCAGTGAGTGCATATCCAATGACTTCTTTTGTGATTGGGTTACCTCACTAAGGATGATAACCTCCAGATACATCCATTTGCCCAAGAATTTCATAAATTCATTTTTTAAATAGCAGAATAGTACTCCATTGTGTAAATGTACAGCATTTTCTGTATCTATTCCTTGGTTGAGGGTCATCTGGGTTCTTTCCAGCTTCTGGCTATTATAAATAAGGTTGCTATGAAGATAGTGGAGCATGTGTCCTTTTTACCAGTTGGAACATCTTCTGGGTATATGCCCAGGAGAGGTATTGCTGGATCTTTCGGTAGTACTATGTCCAATTTTCTGAGAAAGTGACAGACTGACTTCCAGAGTGGGTGTACAAGCTTGCAATCCCACCAGCAATGGAGGGAGTGTTCCTCTTTCTCCACATCCTCACCAGCCTCTGCTGTCACCTGAATTTTTGATCTTAGCCATTCTGACTGGTGTGAGGTGAAATCTCAGTGTTGTTTTGATTTGCATTTCCCTGATGATTAAGGATGTTGAATATTCTTTCAGGTGTTTTTCAGCCATTCAAAATTCCTCAGTTGAGAATTCTTTGTTTAGCTCTGTACTCCATTTTTTTAATGGGGTTGTACATTTTCCTGGAGTCCAGCTTCTTGAGCTCTTTGTAGATGTTGGATATTAGTCCCTTATCAGATTTAGGATTGGTAAAGATACTTTCCCAATCTGTTAGTGGCCTTTTGCCTTGCTGACAGTGTCTTTTGCCTTACAGAAGCTTTGCAATTTTATAAGTTCCCATTTGTCAATTCTTGATCTTAATGCACAAGCCATTGCTGTTCTGTTTAGGAATTTTTCCCCTGTGTCCATATCTTCAAGAATTTTCCCCACTTTCTCCTCTATAAATTTCAGTGTCTCTGGTTTTATGTGGAAGTCTTTGATCCACTTAGACTTAAGCTTTGTACAAGAAGATAAGAATGGATCAATTCGCATTCTTCTGCATGATAACCACCAGTTTTGCCAGCACCATTTGTTGAAAAAGCTGTCCTTTTTCCACTGGATGGTTTTAGCTCCCTTGTCAAAGATCATTTGACCATAGGTATGTGAGTTCATTTTTGCATCTTCAATTCTATTCCATTGATTTATCTGTCTGTTGCTGCACCAGTACCATGCAGTTTTTTCTCACAATAGCTCTGTAGTACAGCTTAATGTCAGGCATGGTGAGTCCCCAGAGGTTCTTTTATTATTCAGAATAGTTTTTGCTATCCTACGTTTTTGATTATTCCAGATGAATTTTCAAATTGCCCTTTCTATCTCAGTGAAGAATTGAGTTGGAATTTTGATGGGGATTGCATTGAATCTGTAGATTGCTTTCAGGCAGGATTGCCATTTTGACTATATTAATCCTGCCAATCCATGAGCATGGGAGATATTTCCATCTTCTGATATTTTCCTCTATTTCTTTCTTAAGGGACTTGAAGTTCTTGTCATACATACCTTTCACTTCCTTAGTCAGAGTCACACTAAGGTGTTTTATATATTATTTGTGACTATTGTGAAGGGTGTTGTTTCCCTAATTTCTTTCTCAGCCAGTTAATCCTTTGTGTAGAAATGGCTGATTTGTTTGAGTTAATTTTATATCCACCTACTGCACTGAAGCTGTTTATCAGGTTTAGGAGTTCTCTGGTGGAATTTTGTGGGTCTCTAATGTATACTATAATATCATCTGCAAACAGTGATATTTTTAACTTCTTCCTTTCCAATTTGTATCCCCTTGATCTCCTTTTGTTGTGGATTGCTCTGGATAGGATTTCAAGTACTATATTGAATAGGTAGTGAGAGAGTGGGCAGCCTTGTATAGTCCCTGATTTTTGTGGGATTGCTTCAAGGTTCTCTCTTTTCACTTTGATGTTGGCTACTGGTTTGCTGTATATTGGTTTTATTATGTTTAGGTATGGGCCTTGAATTCCTGATCTTTCCAAGACTTTTATCCAGAAAGGGTGTTGGATTTTGTCAAATGCTTTCTCAGCCTCTAACGAGATGATCATGTGGTTTTTGTCTTTGAGTTTGTTTATATAGTGGATTACGTTGATGGATTTCTGTATATTAAACCATCCCTGCAATCCTGGGATAAAGCCTACTTAGTCATGATGGATGATCATTTTGATGTGTTCTTGGATTCGGTTTGCGAGGATCTTATTGAGTATTTTTGCATAGATATTCATAAGGGAAATTGGTCTGAAGTTCTCTTTCTTTGTTGGATCTTTGTGTGGTTTAGGTATCAGAGTAATTGTGGCTTCATAGAATGAATTTGGTAGAGTACCTTCTGTTTCTCTTTTGTGGAATAGTTTGAGGAGAGTTGGAATTAGGTCTTCTTTGAAGATCTGATAGAACTCTGCACTAAACCCATCTATCTAGTCCTGGGATTTTTTTTGTTGGGAGACTATTGATGACTGCTTCTATTACTTTATGAGAAATTGGACTGTTTAGATCATTAATCTGATCCTGGCTTAACTTTGGTACCTGGTATCTGTCTAGGAAGTTGTCCATTTCATCCAGGTTTTCTAACTTTGTTGAGTATAGCCTTTTGTAGTAGGATCTGATGATGTTTTGAATTTCCCCAGGATATGTTGTTATGTCTCCTTTTTCATGTCTGATTTTGTTAGTTCGGATACTGTACATGTGCCCTCTAGTGAGTCTGGCTAAGGGTTTATCTATCTTGTTGATTTTCTCAAAGGACCAGCTCTTGGTTTGGTTGATTCTTTGAATAGTTCTTTTTGTTTCCACTTGGATGATTTCAGCTCTGAGTTTGATTATTTTCTGCCGTCTACCCCTCTTGGGTGAATTTGCTTCCTTTAGTTCTGAAGCTTCTAGGTGTGCTGTCAGGCTACTAATGTATGCTCTCTCTAGTTTCGTTCTGGGGGCACTCATGGCAATGGGTTTTTCTCTTAGGACTGCCTTTATTGTGTCCCGTAAGTTTGGGTATGTTGTGGCTTCATTTTCATTAAACTCTTCTTTATTTCATCTTTGACCAAGGAATCATTGAGTGGAGTGTTTCTATCATTTCCTAGTGTTTCTATCTTCAGTTTCCATGAGAATGTTTGCTTTCTATTATTTATGTTGTTATTGAAGATCAGCCTTAGTCCATGGTGGTCAGATAGGATGCATGGGATAATTTCAATATTTTTTATATCTGTAGAGGTCTGTTTTGTGACCAATTATATGATCAATTTAGGAAGAGATTGCATGTGGCTCTGAGAAGAAGGTATATCCTTTTGTTTTAGGAAATAATGTTCTCTAGATATCTTTTAAATCCATTTGTTTCATGACTTCTGTTAGTGTCCATGTGTCTCTGTTTAGTTTCTGTTTCCAGGATCTGTCCATTGGTGAGAGAGGGGAGTTGAAGTCTCCCACTATTATTGTGTGAGGTGCAAAGTGTGCTTTGAGCTTTACTACAGTTTCTTTAATGAATGTGGCTGCCCTTGTATTCGGAGCATAGATATTCATAATTGAGGTTTCATCTTGGTTGACTTTACCTTTGATAATTGTGAAGTGCCCCTCCTTGTCTTTTTTTATAACTTTGGGTTGAAAGTCAACCTTATCCAATATTAGAATGTCTACTCTAGCTTTTTTCTTCAGACCATTTGCTTGGAAAACTGTTTTCCAGCTTTTCACCCTAAGGTAGTGTCTGTCATTTTCCCTAAGGAGCATTTCCTGTAAGCAGCAAAACTTTGGGTCCTGTCTGTGTAGCCAGTCTGTTAGTTTATGTCTTTTTATTGAAGAATTGAGTCCATTGATGTTAAGAAAAATTAAAGAAAAGTAGTTGGGATTCTGTTCTTGGGGCTGTCTTCTTTTAGGATTGTTGAAAGAATACATTTTAGTTTTTTCTAGGGTGTTGTTTCCATATTTCTTTTGGTGGATTCCCTTTATTATCCTTTGAAGGGCAGGATTCGTGGAAAGATATTGTGTGAATTTGGTTTTGTCATGGAATACTTTGATTTCTCCATCTATGTTAATTGAGAGTTTTGCTGGATATAGTAACCTGGATTAGCATTTGTGTTCTTTTAGGGTCTGTATAACATCTGTCCAAGATATTCTGGCTTTCATAGTCTCAGGTGAGAAGTCTGGTGTAATTTTAATAGGCCTGTCTTTATATGTTATGTGACCTTTTTCCCTTACTGCTTTTAATATTCTATCTTTATTTAGAGCATTTGTTTTTCTGATTATTATATGTTGGGAGGAATTTCTTTTCTGGTCCAGTCTATTTAAAGTTCTGTAGGCTTCTTCTATGTTCATGGGCATCTCTTTCTTTAGGTTTGGGAAGTTTTCTTCTATTATTTTGTGGAAGATATTTTCTGGCCCTTTAAGTTGAAAATCTTCTTTTTCATCTACTCCTATTATCCGTAGGTTTGGTCTTCTCATTGTGTCCTGCATTTCCTGGATGTTTTGAGTTAGGATCTTTTTGCATGTTACATTTTCTTTGATTGTTGTGCCCATGTTCTCTATGGAATCTTCTGCACCTTAGATTGTCTCTTCCATCTCTTGTATTCTGTTACTGATGTTCACATCTATGGTTCCTGATTTCTTTCCTAGTGTTTCTATCTCCAAAGTTGTCTCACTTTGTGTTTTCTTTATTGTTTCTATTTCCCTTTTTAGGTCTTGGATGGTTTTGTTCAATTCCATTACCTGTTTGGTTGTTTTTCCCTTTAGTTCTTTAAGGGATTTTTGTGTTTCCTCTTTAAGGACTTTTACCTCTTTAGCATTGTTCTCCTGCTTTTCTTTAAGTTAGTTATTCATGTCCTTCTTAATGTCCTTTACCAGCACCAAGAGATATGATTTTAAATCTGAGTCTTGCTTTTTGGGTGTGTTGGTGTATCCAGGACTGGCTGAGGTGGGAGTGCTGGGTTCTGATGAAGGTGACTGGTCTTGGTTTCTGTTATTAAGATTCTTATGTTTGTCTTTCGCCATCTGGTAATCTCTGGAGTTGGTTGTTATAGATGTCTCTGGTTGGAACTTGTTCCTCCTGTGATTCTGTTGGCCTCTGTCAGCAGTCCTGGGAGTCCAGCTCTCTCTTGATCTCAGTGGCCTGCGTAGTCTCTGCAGGCATGCTCTACTCTTGCAGGGAAGGTGCACGGACTTTTGGTGTTCAGACCTGCCTCTTGGGTAAAGTTGAATGACCTATATAGGGCCTGTCCTAGAAGCTGTGTTGTTTCTGCAGTCCGCACGTTCACCTGCACAGACTGGTCTCTGAGGTATCCAGGACCCAATTTGGCTCCCTCACGAGCTCAGACAGGCAAAACCCTCCTGGGCAGATACCTCTCCTCAGGCCGCGAAGGTGCCCAGATATCTGGAGCCTGAAACTGGGTCTGTCCCAGAAGCTGTGTTGCTTCTGCCTGTCCCAGAAGCTGTGTTGTTTCTGCAGTCCGCACGTTCACCTGCACAGACTGGTCTCTGGGGGACGCTTTGCAGTCCAATAGCTGACCTGAGCAGATTGGTCTCTGAGGGACCCAGGACCCAGGTATGCTCCCTCCTGAGCTCCGGCAGGCAAAGCCCTCCCTGGTGGACACCTCTTCTCAGGTGGGAAAGGTGCCCAGATGTCTAGAACCTGAAACTGGGCCTATCCCAGAAGCTCTGTTGTTTATGAGGTCTGTTCAGTGACCATTTGCAGTCCGTGAGCTGACCTGCACAGAGTGGTCTCTGAGCGACCTGGGACCCAAGATGGCTCTCTCACAAGTTCCTGGCAGGGAAAGCCCTCCCAAGTGGAAACCTCTCCTCAGGTGGGGAGGGTGCTCAGATGTCTAGAACCCAAAGCTGGATCTGTCCCAGAAGCTGAGTTGCTCAGCAGTTTGCTCACTCACCCTTTGCAGTCCACAAGCTGACCTGCACAGACTTTTCTCTGAGTGACCTGGGACCCCGAAATGGACAATTTTCAAGACAGATACGAGGTACCAAAGTTAAATCAGGAACAGACAAATCATCGAAACAGTCTGAAAACCCTTTAAGAAATAGAAGCAGTCATTAAAAGTCTCCCAAACAAACAAACAAAAAAAGGCCAAGACCAGGTGGGTTTAATGAAGAATTCTATCAGATCTTCAAAGAAGACCTAATACCAATACTCTTCAAACTATTCCACAAAATAGAAACAGAAGGATCACTGAAACTTTGTTCTATGAAGCAATAATTACACTTATATCTAAACCACACAAAGACCCAAAAAAGAAGAACTTCGTACCAATTTCCCTTATGAATATGAATGCAAAAATACTCAATAAAATTCTTACAAACTCTGGCTGGTCCTTGCTGCTTGTGTGTACCCCGAGTTGGTCTGCTTGCATGAAGACTCTATATCCTAATCCATGCTAGAGGACTTGCTATACTCAGAGCAGTTGGTAAGAACACACACACCCTGCCTGGAGTACCAGAGCTGCTGCTGGGATCCTGCTGGTCTCAGGAACCATCACACACCCAAACCCTTACCCTCCCAAATACCACTCACCTTTGTTCCACCCCTCTCACCCCTTACACCTGTTCTTTGCTGCTGGGACAGACCCCTAGTTGGCCTGCTGCCTTGAAGACTCCATATCCCAATCCATCCTAGAGGACCCACTGCACTCAGAGAAGTTGGAAACACTGCACTCAGAGCAGTTGAGAAATTGAGAACCCTCTGTACTGAGAGCAGCTGAGTATCCACTGCTCTTAGAGAAGTTGAGGATAGGCTACACTAAGCACAGATAGACAACAGCTTGACTGCTCCACTGAAGACCCAACAGTCTGAAGGCCTTCCAGGAGATCTACTGCAGCCAGGGCAACAGATCAGCAGCTTCTCTGCCCCTGTGAAAAGCTCCCAGCTGGAAAGCCCCAAAGGAGGTCAGATATAGCCAGGGAAACAGGCCTACCAGGAGACCTGAAGCAACCCAGGGACAAAAGGAACAGATTTCATACACTCATCCACATCAAAAAACACCAGGGATATCCAGATGGCAAAAGGCAAGCACAAGAACATAAATAACAGAAGACAAAATGCATGGGTATCATCAAAACACAGTTTTACCATCACAGCAAACCCTGAAAATACCAACACACCTGAAAAATCAGGATTCTTTCCTTAATCCTATCTCATGAAGATAATAGAGTCCTTTAAGGAGGATATCAATAACTCACTGAAGGAAATATAGGAAAACACAGGTAAACAGATGTCAGAATTGAATAATGCGATCCAAGGCTTAAAGTGGGGTTAGAAACAATAAAGAAAACACAAATGAAGGCAAACCTGGAAATGAAAACCTAGGAAAGAGGTCAAGAATTACAGATGTAAGTATTACCAACAGAATACAAGGGATAGAAGAGAGAATTTCTGGTGTAGAAGATACAGTAGAAGAGACTGACACAACTGACAAAAAAAAATCAAAACAAAAACTGCTAACCCAAACCATCCAGGAAATTCGGGACACAATTAAAAGGCCAAATCTAAGAATAATCGGAAGAGAGGAGAATGAAGATTCCCAGCTCAAAGGAACTAAAAATGTCTTCGACAAAATTATAGAAGAAAACGTCTCCAACCTAAAGAAAGAGATGAATATAAAGGTACAAAATGCCTATAGAACACCAAATAAATGGGACCAGAAAAGAAAATCTTCTCTTCACATAATTATCAAAACACTAAATGCACATAGCAAAGAAAGAATATTAAAATGTGCAAGGGAAAAAGGCCAAGTAACACACAAAGGTAGACCTATTAGAATTACACCAGACTTCTCAACAGATACTATGAAAGACAGAAGAACGTGGTCAGATATTATACAGACTCTAAGAGAATGCAAATGCCAGCCCAAGCTATGATACCCAGCAAAATTCCCAATCAACATAGATGGAGAAACCAAAATATTCCAGGACAAAACCAAATTCAAACATTTCTTATCTAACAACCCAGACCTACAGAGGATCCTGGAAGGAAAACTCCAACACTAGGAAGGTACGTACACCAAAGAAAGGACAAGATATTAAGCAATGCAAAACAAAGCCAAAAGCAGAGAGCCACAAGCACATAAAACCACCTACAAAAACAAACTTATCAGGAACCAACAGTCATCTCTCTTTAATATCTCTCAATATTAATGGAATCAACTCACTCACAAAAAGACATAAGCTAAGAGACTGGATATGCAAACAACATCCAGCATTTTGCTGCATACAGAAAACATACCACAACAGCAAAGACATGCATTATCTCAGAGTAAAAGGATGGGAAAAGGTCTTACAAACAAATGGTCCGAGGAAACAAGCAGGAGTTGCCATCCTAATATCCAATAAAATAAACTTTCAACCAAAAGCTATCAAGCATGATGAAGTAGGAAACTTCATATTCATCAAGGGGGAAATCCACCAAGAGAAAGTGTCAAATCTGAACATGTATGCCCCAAATGCAAGAGCAGGCAAATTTATAACAGGAACTTTACTAAAACTCAAAACACACATTGAACCCCAGACAATAATAGTTGGAGATTCCAACACCTCACTCTCATAATGGACAGGTCATCGAAACAGAAACTAAACAGAGACACATTGAAACTAAGAGAGATTATGAACCAAATGGATTTAACAGAAATCTACAGAACATTTCACTCTAAAACAAAAGAATACACCTTCTTCTCAGAACCTTATGGTACCTTCTCCAAAATTGACCATATAATTGGTCACAAAGCAACCCTTAACAGATAAAAAAATGATTAAAATAATACCATGCATCCTATCAGATCACTATGGACTAAGGCTGGTATTCCATAACAGCAAAAACTACAGAAAGCCCACATACACGTGGAAATGGAACAACTCTTTACTCAGTGACAACTTGGTCAAGGAAGAAATAAAGAAAGAAATTAAAGACTTCCTGGAATTTTATGAAAATGTTGACACATCATATGGAAACCTATGGGACACAATCAAAACAGTGCTAAGAGGAGAAAGTTCATAGCACGAAGTGTCTTGGTAAAGAAACTGGAGAGATCTTTCACTAACAACTTAACAGCACACCTGAAAGCTCTAGAACAAAAAGAAACTAACTCACCCAAGAGGAGTAGAAGGCAGGAGATAGTCAAATTCAGGGTCAAAATCAACCACATAGAAACAAAGAAAACAATACAAAGAATCAACAAAACCAAAAGATGGTTCTTTGAAAGAATCAACAAGATAGATAAACACTTAGCCAAACTAACTAAAGAGCCATGAGGAAGTATCTAAATTAATAAAATCAGAAATGAAAAAGGTGACATAACAAAAGAAATGAAGCAAATTCAAAAAAAATCATCAGATCCTACTACAAAAGCCTATACTCAACATAACTGGAAAATCTAGATGAAATGGATGATTTCTAGACAGAAGCCACATAGCAAAGTTAAATCAAGCTCAAGTAAACTATCTAAACAGGCCCATATCAGAAAAATGAAAGAAAAAAAGTCATTAAAAACCTTGCTACAAAAAAAAAAAAAAAAAAAAAAAAAAAAAAAAAAAAAAAAAAAAAAAAAAAAAAAAAAAAAAAAAAAAAAAAAAAAAAAAAAAAAAAAAAAAAAAAACCTTAAAAAAAAAAAAAAAAAAAAAAAAAAAAAAACAGGGCCAGAAGGATTTAGTTTAGAATTCTACCAGACCTTCAAAGAAGACCTGATACCAATTTTTCTCAAACTACTCCATAAAATAGAAACAGAAGTAACACTACTTAACTCATTGTATGAGGCCACAAAATATAACACCCCTTCATGTTAAAAGTATTGGAGAGATCAGGAATTCAAGGCCCATACCTAAACATAATAAAAGCAATTTACTGCAAACCAAAAGCTAACATCAAATTAAATGGAGACATACTTGAAGCAACACCACTGAAATAGGGCACAAGACAAAGATGCCCACTCTCCCCATATCTATTCAATATGGTACTTGAAGTGTTACCTAGAAGTACTACTCAGCAATTATAAACAATGAATTTATGAAATTCTTAGGCAAATGGAGGTAAGTTACCTCACTCATACTGAGTGAGGTAACTCAATCACAAAAGAACACACAAGATATGTACTCACTAATGAGTGGATATTAGCCTAGAAACTTAGACTACCCAAGATACAATTTGCAAAACACATGAAAGGGAAGAAAAAGGAAGACAAAAGTGAAGATACTTCATTCTATCTTAGAATGGGGAACACAATACCCATGGAAGGAGTTACAGAGATAAAGTTCAGAGCTGAGATGGAAGAAAGGACCATCCAGAGACTGCCCTACCTGGGGATCCATCCCATATACAACCACCAAATCCAGACACTATTGCATATGCCAGCAAGATTTTGCTGACAGAACCCTGATATAGCTATCTCTTGTGAGGCTATGCCAGTACCTGGAAAATACAGAAGTGGATGCTCACAGTCATCTATAGTCTACAGTCATCTATAGAATACAGTGTCCCTAATCAAGGAGCTAGAGAAAGTACCCAAGGAGCTAAAGAAGTCTACAAAACCCTATACATGGATCAACAATATGAACTAAACAGTACCACCCACAAACTGTGTCTCTAGCTGCATATGTAGCAGAGGATTGCCTAGTCAGCCATCAATGTGAGGAAAGACCCTTGGTCTTGTGAAGATCATATGCCCCATTACAGGGGAATGGCAGGCCCAGGAACGGGGAGTGGGTGGGTTGGGGAGCAAGGTGGGGGGATGTTAAAGGGGTCTTTCATGATAGCATTTGAAATGTAAATGAAGAAAATATCTAATAAAAAATGAAAAATAGTGTTAGCTAGAAAAATAAGACAACAAAAAGAGATCAAGCAGATACAAATTGGTAAAGAAGAAAAAAGGTATCACTATTTGCAGATGATATGATAATATACATAAGCAACCCATAAAAATTTTACCAGAGAACTTCTCCAGCTGATAAACAACTTCAGCTAAGTGGTCAGATATAAAATTAACTCAAATAAATCAATAATCTTTTTTTATACAAAGGATAAACAGGGTGAGAAAGAAATTATTGAAACAATTTCATTCACAATAGCCACAAATAGTATAAAATATCTTGGGGTAACTCTAGCCAACCAAGTGAAAGATCTGTATGACAACAACTTCAAGTCTCTTAAGAAAGAAATTGAAGAAGATCTCTGAAAATGGAAAAACCTCTCATGCTCATGAATTGGCATTGTAAAATCCTGTAACCACGAAATGAATAAAATAAACTTGAATTTTTATTTGTTTATTTACATACTTATTTTTAGGATTTTTTTAGGTTATAATGCATACATTTTTGTGGTCTTATGGAAAAAAACATTTATTTTATTTTATTTTATGTTATATTTATATTTTTAATTTATAGGTATTTTTTCCTCAAATGTTTAAGAAACGATCATGTGGATTTTTTCCCTTTCTTTATTTTTATTAAATAAAATTAATTTTTATTTTTATTCTTTAGAAAATTTTTTTAAAATTTAAATTATCAATTTTAAAACTTTAATTTTAAAACATTATTTTTTTAATATAAGCTACCAGAGCTGCATCTATTCGTGCAGGAAAAAAAATTACATTGAAATATTAAAAACATAATCCTTGAAAAAAGATTTTAAAAACACTAAAATTCTTTTATTTTTTAAAGACTTATTTATTATATGTAAGTATACTGTAGCTGTCTTTAGACACACCAAAAGAGGGTGTCAGATCTCATTATGGATGGTTGTGAGCCAACACATGGTTGCTGGGATTTGAACTCAGGACCTTCGGAAAAGCATTCAGCGTTCTTAACCACTGAGACATCTCACCAGCCCAAAACACTAAAATTCTTTTAAAAATATAAAAAAATTAAAAAAAAAAAACACTAAAAAAAATTGGATTTTGTTTTTCGTAAAAAATTCAAATTTTTTTTCCTGCACGGATGCAGCTATGGTCAGGATAATTTTTTTCATATAATAAAAATGGTATCTGACGTGTGATAATGTGATATAATGTGCAGTGTATGCAACACGTATGGTCATGTATGGCAGGATAATAGAAAAAATAGTAGATATCATATAGTATAATATATATGTAGCAATAAAACATTATATAGTTTAAGGTAATTCATGTTCTATATAACCTAATGAAGTAATCTTTTTATAATAAAAGCAATACGTGACATGACAATGGTCGGGGGACGGGGTGACAAATTTGGAGCTGGGAATTTTTATAAACACTTTTTCTTTTATTATAACAAATATATATGTAACGTATAATAATGTACTGTAACATATGGTATTGAAAGAGTAGTACGTATCCAAAGACAAAATGGAGTCGCTTGTGTCAGGAGGGAAAGTGAACTTTTAAACTAATATAAGGAACTGAACCGTTGGCCCTAGCTATGGGGTAAGCTTTTCCTGGAACAATCACAGAATAGTCCAGCGCCCTCTGAATGTTCCAACGCCCTCTGTGGAATGTTTCAATGCCCCAGGAGGTTGCCTAAGGTAGCACATGACTTAACTGTTAGGTAAATTTATGGTTTTTCCTTCCCATACCCCCCCCCCAGTTTGTGGTTTTTGCCTTTATAAGCTTTGTAAAATTTCAGGTCAGGGTTGACTCCCCTGTCTCTTCCATGAGACACGGGTCATCCCGGAGCTCCAATTAAAAATCCTCTTGCAGTTTGCATCAAGATGGTCTTTCGTGATTCTTGGGGTGCGCAAACAGCCTGTGTTTGGAGTAGGGGTCTTTCTGGTTTCATCTTACATTTGGTGCATTGGCCGGGAAATTCGTGACACCCCAGAACCCCGAAGACCCCTTGGAGGTATGGGATCCCCTCTGGAATGTGTGTGTGCTGGCCGGTGTTCTGAGTGTGTTTTCTGTGTTCTGGTTTTCTGAAATGAAAGTGTGCTTAAGTGTTAGTTTGTTATGTGTCTAATCCTTTGTTTCTGGAACACAGTGATGCCTGAGTTTAAATCTGCCTAAGTTTGGTTCTGGGTCGTCTATGTGGAATTCAGATAACAGTGCTTGTAGACATGGGGCTTCCTGGAATTTGCGTGACCACCCAGGGGTCCTAGACCCACTTGGAGGTAAGATTCTCTGCGTAGTCCCTGTGCTGTGTCTGTATTCTGTTTGGAAATCTGGTACAATCGCAGTTTCGGTTTTGCGGACGCTCAATGAGGCTGCTCTCTGAGAGGGATAGCAGAGTGGATAAGGATAGACGTGCCAAGGTGTCCACCGGCTGTTAGACCTGGGAGACATCCCAGGAGGATAGGGGAAGGAACAGGGACGCCTGGTAGACCCCCGTGAGAATAGTCAGGAGATAGTCCTTCTCCTTGATGATCTGTGTCAGCGCCCAGAATCTAGGCCAGCTGACTCTGGTCGACATGAAGTCAACGTCGGTTTTGGTTTCTTTTTCTCTTTATGTTTGTGTCTGCCATTGTGTGTGTGTGCCGGCATTGTCTCTGTTTTGTTTATATGTGTGGATTTGTGTTTCTGGTAAAGGAAAAATATGGAACTTCATGAGGTTGGAGCTCGGCCCTGAGGCCTGATGCGGGGCTTGGCATCCACCCCTCCCCTCCTCGCTGCTGCAGGCTCTGGCCGGATGCCTGCCAGCCCGCTAAGAGAGCACCACTGAGGGCCATGCACCCACTGCGCATGACGGCGACTCCTGCACCCTTCAGCTATTACCGTCCAGTGGAAAAGTTGCTTGGGTTTGTGGTGGCGGTGGCGGTGGCAGGCAGTGGCGGCGGCAGCAGCTCTGCGATTCTTAAAGGAACAGCAGCTCTTGTGTGTCTGTGAGAGTCTTGTGTGTTTGAGCACGCCGCTGCGGGGCCATGCGCCCAGCCTTGGGGTCTGGCTTTAGACCCCAAGCGTGGGCCTTTGTAGTGAGACGAGGCCTGCGGCTCAGGAGGGCAACCCCCGTGCCCGCCAGACTGCCCTAAGTGGAAAAGTTGCTCGGGGTTAAGGCGGCGGCAGTTGCTTGCAGCTCTTAAAGAAACAGCAGCTCTGAGGCTCTTAAAGGAACACCAATTAAAAATGTTGTTGCAAAACACTGATAAACAGGTATTATGGAATTAATGGTTGTTTCTCCTAGAATAATCTCTGTGCTTGTGATCCATCAGGTAACAAGGAGCTCCTCTCTAGAAATTACAGCTGAGAAAAATTGAGAATCTTGTTTGGTTTAAATAAGCAAATGCATGCAACCATTTCAGTTTTGTTTCTGAATAATTTTAAAAGTTTTTATATGTCTTGGTTATAGACTATTGGCTCATAAGTTATTAATTATGATCAAAAGGTTGTAACATTAGTAACAGAAAAGTTAGAATCCAAACATGTAACAAGTAATGTTTTTAGGGTTGATTTTTAAAGAAAATAAGTTGTTTACACTGTTAAGATTGAGATTTGCTCCCCAAAATTATAATTGTGCACTGGTGTTACAAGAGAAATTGAAAGTAAAGGCTTCTACCGAATCAGAGTCTCCAGCTACGGACACTCTTCGCAACCAAGGAGCAAGAGAGACCCTTTGACTCATCCTGTTTGGAACTACATCATGGCTAAAGGTAAGGAGAGTTTGAAAATCTTAAAGCCAGGCTCTGATCTCCGAGGTACCTCAAGATAGAACTAATTGGGCTAAGGTAAGAGAAGTAATACAGGGGCCTTACATGTAGAGGTTCAACAGGCTAAGTTATATAATCTAGTGAAAGAGACAGAGAAGGTGTATTAAGAGGGAGAGAGAGAGAGAGAGAAAGAGAGAGAGAGAGAGAAAGGGGGGGCTGGAGGCAAAAGAAAGAAAACATGAGGGATCATAGACAAGGAAGAAATTTGACTAGAATCTTGGCCGCAGAGAAAAAGAGAAGACAGGACCTAGACAGATCAGGTATCCAGATCAGGAAATCTGGGCAACAGAAGGCCAGTGTGCTTAACAGAATTGAGTTAAGGTACTGAGCCTCAGCTAAAAAGCCTCAACTATATCGGACTGAAGTTACTTATTTAAGACTGTAAGAATTCTTGGACACCGCTGGCTTCTGCAGGCTCGGGATACCTGGCTTTGCAACCTTAGCTACCCCATTGTACCCCTAACCAAGAAAGGGGAAGTGTTTGTGTGGATTCCAGATAGTCAGAAAGCCTTTAAAAAGTTGTAAAAAGACTTTACTAATGGCCTTGGCCTTGCCTGGTGAGAAAGGAGTTACATAGGACTCCTTACTCAGACTTTGAGACCTTGAAATAGGCCAGTGACTTGTCTATCCAAGAAGTTAGACCTTGTTGCCAGCAGGTGACTTTCCTGTTTAGAAGCTATTGCTGCCATAGCCCTGCTTGTCAAAGATGCTGATAAGTTCACTCTGGAACAACAAATAACTATAGTGACACTCCATGTTCTTGAAGGCATTATCTGACAGCTCCTGATCAATGGATGACCAATGCTCTTATGTGCTCCCCCTGCTGTCCTTATTCCCACTACCCTACCGTCTGGGACTGATGACTCATCACTGTGCTAATATTCTGGCAGAGGAACCTGGTGATCAAAATGATCTGGCAGATCAGCCTTGGCCTGGGAGTCTGAGCTGATACACGAATGGCAGTAGCTTCATGGTTAAAGGTAAGTGGAAGGCGGGGACAGCAGTGGTGGACAGGAAACAAGTGATCCAGGCCAGCAACTTCCCTGAAGGGACATCGGCCCTGAAAGCCAAACTGTGACTCTGATACGAGCTCTGCGAATGGCAAAGGAAAAGTCTACACTGACAGCAGGCAATATACAGCAGGTAATATACAGATAAAGGGCTGTTGACATCTGCAGTGAAAGACATAAGATGCTGTGGATAAAGAGAATCGGATGGCAGATCTAACTGCCAAACAGGCGGCCCAAGGAGCAGTGATCCTGGCAGTCAAAGAGCCTAAAGATTATTATGATGTCAGAGAGACCACTATCAAGTTATAGACAAATTAGGATTGGTCAAAAAAAATGAGGCTCGGGATACCCAAGATAAATTTTGTTGCCCAGGTAAGTAAGTCAGGAAATGTCCAATATATTGGGGATTGATTAGAAGTTACATTGTGCATACAGGCTCCAAGGTTCAGGACAGGTAAAGAGGAAAAGTAGACCCATGAAAGGAAATTGACTGGCTTTAATGGTTAGATAACACTCCTACCCTTTGTGCCCTTCAGGGTTAAGAACACCCTTGGGCAGTTTGGTCTGACCCCCGTATAAATTACTCTATGGGAGACCCTCTCCACTGGTAAAAATAGCCTCTGTACATAGTGCTGACACACTGTTTTCCAAGCCTTTGTTCTCTAGGCCCAAGGGGCTCAAGTGAGTGAGACAGTGAACATAAAGCAGAAGGCCTATGATCTGCGCCCCACCCCGACCAGCAGGAAGAAGACACAGATCAAACAGCTTCCTTCTCAAGTCAGTTTACTCGGGATACTTGATGCATGCAGTTACAGCTTAAGCTTCATGGTGAATGGCCCCGAACCCCACCGGAAGCAACCAGTTAAACCCTATCCTGGCCACTCACAGAATGCCACGTAGCTCCTGCTCATACGCCGGGAAATCTCGGGCTTTAGCATCATATTCTCGGGCTTAGGGTCATGTCACTCTCAACACAGCCTAATGCCATATTAGGAGTTATTTATGCCAGCAAGGCTGATAAGGCTGAGGCAGTCAGCGCCATCTTCAAGGAGTGGCAGCTAGGCTCCCTACAGCTCCCCCTTTTTTATTTTATATGAGCGAGTGGCAACCAGCATTCCAGCAAAGCGTATGCTCCAGGTCAAATCTATTCTAGGTCAGGCCATCAAGCCTGTCACTGAGTACTCACGCAGCACAAGCTGACTAAAGCCCAGGGTAAAGCTGGTATCCCCTGTGGGCGTGGCCCCTGTCTTAGGCGATAGCCTGCCTGAACCTTAACCATTGGGACCCCAGCACTCATTGCCGATAGGAAGAAAGCATACGCGAAAGAAAAACCATCACTGCTTAGTTGCAGCAAGGCAAATCCGTGGGGACTGGCCAACCTCCATGGCAATAGTGGCGTTAGTCATCATGACAAGATCTCTTCTTCTATGAACCTGCGTCCTTTTGCAGAGACACCACAGGCAACCAATGGCACCAGGATCAGGCCTAAGGTTAAAGCTCCGAAGCCCGCCCAGTTCCCAGATGTGACATTGCTTGTAGACTCCGCACCAACAGTTCTTGATCATAGATGTTTCCCTTCGAACGGAGATCACCATAGTGATGACAAACTTGGGGTTCCGCTGCAACTTTTGTCAAAGCTGGAAATAAGCAATTTTCCTATAATAAACTAAAGCAAGAGGTTAAACAAATTTTATTGGCAATTTATCAATCCTTCAAAGATGCCAGCCAAATTCCAGGGGAGGCGCCGTCCTCAATGGTTGCCAAAGCCTGATATACCATGGCTTTCTGACATGCTTGTTCTCTTTTCATACGGCACAAAAGCCACAGGTAGAATAAAATTCCAACAAAAAGTAGTGCTCCCCAGGCCAACATCCCTGCCCATTCCTTAAAAAAGGAGAAGGCACCAGTAATCCACTTGGTAAAGCCTTTAAGAGTAATTGAGTTAAGTTTGGTGCCATTCAAAGTGATAATTTGAGAAGCCAAATTCTTCGACAGTTCTTCTGCCTTCATAGACCAATTGCCTTTAAGAACCTCTGAAAGGAGGCGACTCTGTTCAAGAGACCGATTTAAAATTAGCTTTCAGAGGGGTAACACACAATCCTTTAAGGGAAGAAACACAAGATATCTGTATCAGTTTAAACAGTTCTTCCACACTATCCTGTACGAGATCAACTCTTTGTTTAACTAACAAATATCCGGAAGACACATGAGCATTAAAATCTTCCTGGACAGTCAAAGCTGAAGCTGTTTCCTCTACAACACTATTAATGGTATCTGCTGTTTGAACTTGGTTAGTCATGGCAATGGCTGCTGTAGTAACAGCAGCTGCTGAAATAACTATTGCAGAAATGATAGCCGCAGTGATTCCAAAATCTCTCTTTTCTCGTAACAAGTTCAGAATTGGGAAATACTCAGGATTAGCTTCTACTGGAACAGGTACAAAGGTGGGTAATCTAGTCAAGAGGGCTGTATTATTACATCCAGCCCAACATTCCGCCAAATAACAGGTGACAGTAGATGAATTACAAGCTAAAAAGGAATTCTCAGGGTTGTGAGTAATAAGAAAGAAAAATGGTGGTTTGACACATACAGGAGCAGCATCATAGGAATAATCAGACAACCGGTTATTATAATGTATGTTTGTTAAATTTACATCACTGCCCTTACTACAAAGGGCTGATATGTTAAATAACTCAAATGACTCTCCTAAAAGCCGAACAAAGGGTGTAAGAGAAGTAAAAGCTCCTCGACTATTAGATAACAGCCATTGGTACCAAGGCCAAACATTTCGCTTCCCTGTATGATTACCTGAATAATTAAATTGTGTCCCCTTTAAGGGGGGAGAAAACTCAAATCCTGGAATTATTTCTTTACTATTATGTCTTTTACTTTGGCATGGGGTATGCTCTGGAGGAAACTCCTGCTCAGGTGGACAAGACGGGAGCACTTTGCGAGAAGTAGAATTGGAAAGATTAAGAGAATTATCCACAAAGGGCACCTTACCATTATGAATCATAATTAAGGTAGACACATTAAGAGGTACAGAAGTATTAATTGGAGTGCTCTCGCTCCCATCTATGGTTCCAAAAGCAATTCGAGCAAGAAAAGAAGCAAGAAGTCCACTTCCACCAGGGTGGCTCCCTATGGGATCCACCCAATTAGCTAATAATGTCCGTTTTAGCCATATACAAGGAACCGTCCTGGACTTAAAGGAAAAACAAAGAGTACCGTTAAGGGTAAAATTGGTAGCTGAATATACTTGAGGAGGGTCATTATGAGGAATGATACATGGCAATCCTCGAGCACAAGAAGTAGAGAAGAAAGTCGGCATTACCGACGAATTACTATGTATTGGCATTGGTATGGGCCAGGTTCTAGCCACTGCCCACAACTGAATGGCTTCACTCGTTGGCATCACAGTGGTCAGTTGTAGGCTCAGTAGACTCAACATTCTGATCAAGGTCACCAGGGCCATTTTCAGTCTTCACCTTCCTCACCAGTCGTTCAGGCACCTACACTAGGTCTTGTTGATCCTGTGGAAAAACACAAACAGAACCTCGTGCCCATGTCAGCACGGGATCTGGTCCTCGCCACAGACCCGTCAAAACGTCCTTCCATTTAACTTGTTCTGGAGGGGGTGCACGCCCCGCACTATGTCTTTCAGCCGCTGAGTGACCATGCACATCCAAATTTTAAAAATTTAAAGTAAACAATGCCAAAGATATTCTTTCCATAATTAAAGTAAACAATGCCAAAGATATTCTTTAAAAAATTTAAAGTAAACAATGCCAAAGATATTCTTTCTGTAATTAAAGTAAACAATGCCAAAGATATTCTTTCCTTGGGGGTACGGCCTTGGCCTTTTTGTTTGTGTAAGCACTCTTTCAAAGTGCAATGGGCTCGCTCCACAATGCCTTGGCCCTGTGGATTATATGGCAGTCCATGACTGCAGTTGACATCCATTTGTTTACAGAAGGATTCAAATGAGTGCACTGTATAGGCCGGACCATTATCAGTCTTCAATTGTTGAGGCTTCCCCCAGGCGGCCCAGGCATCCAAGCAATGTCCAACGACATGGCAAGCCTTCTGGCCAGATAAAGGGGTAGCATGAATAATTCCTGAACAGGTATCAATTGAAACATGTACATACTTCAGAGTCCCAAACTCTGAAATGTGAGTTACATCTATTTGCCAAATCTTAAGTGGCAACAAACCTTTTGGATTCACACCCACATGGGGTGGGTGCAGGTGAATCACACATTGAGGGCAATCCAGGATAAGTTGTCTAGCATCAGCCAGTGAGAGCTGAAATCTTCGTTGTAACGTTTTAGCATTGACATGATATAAGTGATGGAACTCCCTAGCTTGTTCTATACTAGTACTAAAAAAGATGCATTCCATCTTGGTCCACCGGTCCACCACATTGTTACTTTCACTCAGTGGTCCAGGTAACCCAGTATGAGCTCTAATATGCTGAATATAAAACTTTTGAGACTGTTTCCAAATCAAACTCTGCAATTCCAATAAAATAGTACACACTGGACTGTTAAATTTTATTGGACCCGCTATTTCTAAAATCCTAACAGCATTTACCACATAACGAGAATCAGATATTAAATTAAAATCAAAGCAACAGTTTCTAAATACTTCAACTACAATCTGTAATTCTACAGTTTGAGGAGAACCAGGCTGGAATTGACATAATACTGGTTCATTTGTGCCTATCATATAAGCACCACATCCTGTTTTGGAAGCATCAGTAAATATATTAGGAGCTCCATGAACAGGCGAAGTAGATGTAATTTTTGGAAATACTACAGGATGTTCTCTGAATAAAGAGATTAATGGATGTTTAGGGTAATGATTGTCAATGTCTCCATCGAAACTACACTGTAAAATAGCCCAATCATCTACTGTGCCAGCCAATACTCTCACCTGCTGTTTAGAATAGGGAACCACTACTGTAGCAGGTGGGTAACCAAAATGCTGTAGACACTGTCGAACTCCTAGGAGTGCTAGTGCAGCGACAGCCGAGGGATAATGTTCAATAGATTTTCCAGAAGATATTTTTGGATAAATCCACAACAATGGTCCTTCTTGCCATAAAATTCCAGTAGGCTGTCCATAAGTGGCAAGGACACACAAAAGTATAGGCTTTTCTTCTTGACAACATTGTAAAAATGCAGTTTGTAACCTTTCCTCTACCTTCTGCAATGCTGTCCTCCCCTCTGGTGTTAACTGTCGAGGGGAATCAAGAGCCGAATCACCTCTTAAAATGTCATATAATGGTTTTAGTTCATAATTCGGCATCTTCAAATAACATCTAACCCAATTAATGTCTCCTAACAATCTTTGGAAATCGTTCAAAGTTTTCAAAGTATCTTTCCTAAACTACCTTTTGTGGCACTATTTGCTTCATGCCTATTTTGGCACCTAAATAATCTACAACCTGTCCCCTTTGTACCTTTTCAGGAGCTATAAATAGTCCTTTCTTTTCCAATAGGTGACAAAGCTCTATATAAGCATCTTCAAGACACTCTGTCTTGAAACTAAGAAGGATGTCATCCATGTAATGAATGCATCTCAATTGTGGAAATTTCTTCCTAATTGGATTAATAGCAGCCTCAACATAGAGTTGACATATAGTAGGGCTATTGGCCACACCTTGAGGTAAAACTACGCACTCAAAACGCTGATCTGCATGATTGCAAGAGGGTAAAGTGAATGCAAACCTTTCACTATCTTTAGAATATAGTAGAATAGAAAAAACAATCTTTAATATCTATTACTATAATGACATTACATATATCTTAAGTATAAATTTATTTGAACAACATCTGAATAGATCTATAATAATGTTATCTAGATTTAAAAATAATTCCTGGAAGACAAGGGGAGGTGAGGTCCCAAACCAGGATTTGTAAAACAAACCTCACTAAAGCTATGAATACTTATATATGAATTATGACAGTGTAGCTTTTCATACCTCATTACTATAATATTGTCTTAAATTTTATCCTTTATAAATCTAATGTCTAAAATAAAAATTACACAAAATATTATTCCAATTAGGAGTATCTTTAAGGACTTGTTTTCCTGGGTAGGCTCATGTCACATGTTGTTTAGAATGACTTTTGCCCTGAGCTACCAATTATAATTTAATTTTCTGTCAAAGGTAAAAGCTGTTGGCTCCTTTAAGAGCTGCCTCTAGCAGGGCTTTCCCAGGTGTCCTTGAATCTTTGTCACAGTGCATTCTAAGTTATCAGTTTCTGCTGCACAAACTGAGAATGTCTTTCAAACAAGTTTCTTATCCTACTTCTGGGAATTCTGCCAAAGAGGGGAGAGGAGTCGGATAATTGTTTTCCCGTTCCTTGCTTTTTTAACTTTTAACTTTTCTAAGTATTCCTCAACTTGTCAAATTCCTATATATACATACTTACCATTCTTATTTCTGTTTGTAAAATTCTTTCATAAATATATACTTATCATCCTTATTTCTGGGAATCAAGAACAACATAAATGTACTTGAGCTAACAGTTATTCTAGTTTAAACCTTATTCCTCTAACCTGGAGAAGAATGGGAGTGGAGTGGAGAAAGACTTTACACAGATAAACAACCTTATCTCCTTCACTGCCTTGTTGGCAGTAAGTGTAAAAATCCTTTTAATTTTGATGCTTTTAAAGAAGGCATCAGCCTCCAAATTTCATGTCAGTTGGAATTTTGCCACCCAGTTTTCAGTCGTAGCTGGCCAGACTCTGAACTGGGAACTGGGCATGCACGTTCCAGCTGATAAGCTACTAAGCCAATTTTTAGGCAACTGCTTCTGTGTTAGAGCAGTGCTTTCTGGCAGAGGCTAAACAGGGGTTAATCTCCCTTATTGTCTGAGGTTTTAAAGACAGAGTGGGGAGGCAGGCAAACTGTTTTTTAAACGTGAAACACCAAACAGACAATCAAACCACAAAACGAAAGCACGGAGTTAACATGAAACAATTTTGAAGGACATGGACAGATTGGGGTGCCAATGACAGACAATAGACAGAGAGGAAAGAGAATTAGACATCTTGAAGGGACTCAGATATCTTACTTAAGGGACTCAAAACTAAGGATTCCTCCAATAAGAGCCAGAGACTTGTCCCTCTCCCTGAACTTGACTTGCTGCTTTACCACTCCTTGTAGATCTTAAAGATGGCGTTGTTTCCATATAAGGAGGTGGACAGGGTGTGGCCCCATCTGGCCATGGAGGGCAATTTCGCTTACTTCCTTGTTCCTGTTCCTGTTTCTTCAACCTCCCTTTCTTCTTCTTCTTCCTCTTCTTTGGCTCTATACCAAGTGCCTCCATTTTTGCAAAAAGAGCCTCCAGTTCTTCCTCTAACTTCTCTATCGCATCTCCCTCGTCTGAACTAGAAGAACTACTTAACTCACTCAAACTTGGATACAATCCCCCTTTCCTTTTCTTTTGGGTCTTGCCTTTTCCCACTAGAAAATGCTCTAAGTGGTACTCCTTTAGCTCACCGTCCTGAGACTGCTCTAACAGACTCTCCCTCAGCTCTTCCATCTGAGAATATGCTGACTGACTTTCTTTCTTTTGAGAAAGCTCTTTTATTTCTTCCTCCCGAGAATGCTCTGACCGTCTTTCTTTTAATTCCTCCACCGCTGCTTCTGCACTTCTCACAGCCATCTTGCAACTTTCACTTTCTAAGCACGCACGGATAAGCCTCCAAACAGGCCTAACTCCTTCTTTCAGACTGTCGTGCTCCCAGGCAAAATCTAAATCCTTTCCCAGTTTGTCCCAGCATGCAAGGGTTAAATTCCCTGACACTGCAAATCAAGGAGCAGCAGCGTCTGCCTCCTGCAGGAAAGTATTCAAAACACGATCCATGAGCTTAAGGCCCTTTGTCTTTAACAGCTCCTTAAGGGCTCCACGAATCGGGCACTCCTGTACATTACCCATGGTTTCACTTTCTATTTACGCTGCTTTACAGCAGGCTCCAGGCTCAATACGCTGCGAGTTTCCTGGGGATCGTCGCTAATTACCAGCGAACTTTAGGATTGTCGCTAGTTTCCAGTGAACCTTAGGGATTGTCGCTAATTTCCAGTGAATTTTAGGATTGTCGTTTATTCCCAGCGAACTTTAGGATCGTTGCTAAATACCAGCGAACTTTATAGGCCTCACTTACCTGGGCCCCCGAGCTCGCCCTGAACTGAACTTGAGTTCTGAAACCTGCGTACCAGGTGCAATTATTCTCCGTACGGGCCACCACTTTGATCTGCGCCCCACCCCGACCAGCAGGAAGAAGACACAGATCAAACAGCTTCCTTCTCAAGTCAGTTTACTCAGGATACTTGATGCATGCAGTTACAGCTTAAGCTTCATGGTGAATGGCCCCGAACCCCACTGGAAGCAACCAGTTAAACCCTATCCTGGCCACTCACAGAATGCCACGTAGCTCCTGCTCATATGCCAGGAAATCTTGGGCTTTAGCATCATATTCTCGGGCTTAGGGTCATGTCACTCTCAACACAGCCTAATGCCATATTAGGAGTTATTTATGCCAGCAAGGCTGATAAGGCTGAGGCAGTCAGTGCCATCTTCAAGGAGTGGCAGCTAGGCTCCCTACAGGCCTACTCAAGAGAAGGAGACCAGAGAATTGCAAGCCACACATCTCTTCCAAGTTAGAGATTTGATCTACATTTGATGCCATCGCGCAGAAAACCTTGAGACTCTGTGAAAAGGCCACCCTACTCTCTACTCTTATGGGACCCCTTTTGATATTACTTCTGCTTTTAAATTATAAGTCCATGTCATGTGTATTAGATAGGCTAGTCGCCTTTGTTAGAACAAAAAGTAGTGCAACGCTGCCTTTCGTTTTTGAGGCAACAGTACTATACCCTAAGAATCAGGTGTGTCAGGGAAAAGATCATAACAAGTCCTAAGATTAGGACTATTTACTAGAAGAAGTGGGGAATGAAAGAGTAGTATGTAATCAAAGACAAAATGGAGTCCCTTGTGTCAGGAGGGAAAGTGAACTTTTAAACTAATATAAGGAACTGAACCGTTGGCCCTAGCTACGGGGCAAGCTTTTCCTGGAACAATCACAGAATATTCCAATGCCTTCTGAATGTTCCAATGCCCTCTGTGGAATGTTTCAACGCCCCAGGAGGTTGCCTAAGGTAGCACATGACTTAACTGTTAGGTAAATTTATGGTTTTTCCTCCCGCTTCCCCCCCCCAAGTTTGTGGTTTTTGCCTTTATAAGCTTTGTAAATTTTCAGGTCAGGGTCAACTCCCCTGTCTCTTGCATGAGACAGGGGTCATCCTGGAGCTCCGATTAAAACTCCTCTTGCAGTTTGCATCAAGATGGTCTTTCGTGATTCTTGGGTGCGCGAACAGCCCATGTTTGGAGTAGGGGTCTTTCTGGTTTCATCTTACAGTATATGCGGTACATGTGACAATGTTTAACAATGTGACAGCAGAAATAACATAGATAACATACGGTAATAATAAAAATAGCACGTAATAAAATAAGAGAATAAAATCTATTTAACTTTTTAATTTGAGTAAAAAAAAAAGCATTAAACATTAAAAAAAATTTTTAATTAAGTTTTAATTAAGGTTTTTTTTTAATTTTGCAAATTCGGACTTCAAAACGTTTTAGAAAAAATTTTTATAGTAAATATAATATGTAGTATATAATTATGTAACATAACACGGTGCATATAACACAGGATGATATATAATACGGTAATAATAAAAATGAAACTATCTTGCATATGGTGCAATAATCAATTTTTGTAGCAATTTTTTTATATAATAAAGAATATGTAATGTGATGATATAAGATACAGCATATGCAACACACGTGGTAATATGTAACAATGGGGAATTAGTAAAAATAATGTATAGTAAGCTATATAATGCAATAATAAATTTTGGGGCGATTCTTTTAGCATATGGGACATATATGATAATATACAATATGTAATAATACAATAATAATAATATAATAATAATAATACAATAATACAATAACAAATACTTGGGTACAATCAATATGATGAATAATATATTACTGACTATATTATATAATTGTGTATATTTTATATATTATATATTATATATATTATTGTGAATATGACTATATAATTTAATATTAATATATTTATATAATAATGAATAATAATAATAATTTTGTATAATACATATCATATATAACACATAGGATGACATATAAAAGTACAATAATAAAAATACTATATAATATAATAAAAAATTATAATATATAATAATATAAAAATAGTGAAAATGATAAAACATATAAGCATGGTGCCTGGTAACATCACCGGCAATGACCCTGGTGAAGACCAACATAGAGTTTCGTTTTTTGTTTTTTTTTTAACTATTTATTTATTTATTTTTGGTTATTCGAGACAGGGTTTCTCTGTATAGCCCTGGCTGTCCTGGAACTCACTCTGTAGACAAGGCTGGTCTCGAACTCAGAAATCTGCCTGTCTCTGCCTCCTGAGTGCTTTGATTAAAGGCATGTGCCATCATGCCCGGCTTATATGTTATTCTTATTAGTCACCCATTGTCATATATTGTGGAGGCCCAACCAGTGGTAACCTCTACATTCACAGACTTGGGTTCCCTGGAAGGAATGGTCTGGAGCTGTAATGAGATGGGGGAGGGGAAAGAACGTGGCCAAGGCTGGGTTTCTGCTCAAGGCGACTGTTGATTGAATCATAAGCACTCGGGGGGAAAAAGAGGGGAAACCCTGCCCCCAGTCTTCTGCGCAGGCATTCTGGAGTTTGGCGGGAAGTCTGAGATATGGTGAGATCTCACAGGTTTGTGCAGGTGGGCTGGGTGGAGCCGGGGGACCTGGGAGACATGCAGAACCTGGCTGGCGGGGGCTGTCTCTTAGCCTAATTAACAAGACAACAGGTGCCATTGGGTGCGGCTTCTCATGGCTTGGTCTTAGCACCAACTATGTTGGTGGGGAAGGGACACCACAATATATTTTCACATGCATCATATACACTATGTATTATCATGTTACATATTCTCTTTATTAAATAAAAAATTGATACAAAAATCGATTTTAGTTACCTGTTAGATACTAATATTTTATTACTGAGTTACAGAACATCCTGTGTATTGTATGCAGTATTATATTATTATATTATATTACATTTAATATAAAAAATATGCTTTAAAAAAGTTTTGAAGCCCAAATTTGCAAAAATAAAAACCCTTAATTAAAAGTTAATTTAACTTTTTTTTAATGTTTAATGCTAAGTTATATAGTTTTTATGACATATTACATATACATTATGCTATATATTATCTTTAATGTTTAATGCTGTTTTCTGACACAAATTAGAAACTTAAATTTTATTTTATTATTATGTTACCTGGTATTTTTATTATTACCGTATCTGTTAGCATCAAGCCCCACTTAACCTGTGTACCTGCGTTGCCAAGGCAACCACCTTCAATCCCACAGCCCACCTGGCTCAGTCTCCACCCTCGGTATGACGTCATTCTCCCTATAAATGGGGAAGACACCCCCTCCTCGTTCTCTTTGCCCTCTTCTTCTCTCTCTTCTCTCCCCCCTCTATCTCTTTCTCCTCTTCTCTGCCCCCTCCCCCACCGGCTCAATAAACCTCTCCACGTGGAACCCCCTCAGCCTGGTCTGCTGCCTGGTTATTCGCCCAAACACACTGATATTTTTATCAATAGTATCATTTTATTTAATCCCACATATACCGCATTCCACATGTCATATTGCATCATTACACTGCATACTTTTTTTATTATATAAGAAATTGCTGCAAAAATTTATTATTGCATTATAGGTTGTACACTGTTATCTTTATTATTATATAACGTCCTGTGTGTCATATACACCATGATATGTCACATTGTATCACACACAGTATATGTCATATTTATTCTTTAAAAAAATGGTTAAAAAAAACTTTGAAGCCTGAATTTGCAAAATAAAAAGACAATTAAAAAAAAAAACCTTAATTTTTAACCCTTTTTTTTTCATGGTGCAAATTAGAAACTTGGGTAGATTTTATTACATGACAGTGTGTTATGGTATCATTACTCTATATAGAAATTTTATTATTATTACTGTTATTTATATCATCGTTTATGTCACATACACTATGCATTATATCACATTATTATACTGCACGTATTTTGATTATGTAAGGAATCAGCCTAAAGTCTCACTGCTTCATGTGACACATCGCGTGTCATTTCCTTTATCATCACTGCATCACCACATGTGTCACACATGCTACGTGTCACGTTATTGTGCATCGTATATCAGTTTTATTATATTAAAAAATGATTTAAAAAAATTCCGACATCACCAATGACCTCCCGGTGACCTCCTGGTGACCCCTCGACCCTGACATCACCAATGACCTCCCAGTGACCTCAATGTTACCCTGTGACATGACTCCTGACCTCCCAGTGAAATAGAGACGCTGAGACTTCCTGACTTCTGAATAATAATTATATATTATATTATATTATATTATTTTTTTTTATATTATGGGAGGAAATTAGAGACTCAGATATGCTTAGGTGCTCATGGCATAATTTATTTTTATTTATTTTGTGTTATTATCATAACATATGTGTTATTTTTATTATTACACATTTTTATTATGATATATAACATATACTGTCTTATATCATTGTTCCATATTTTTATTATATTAAAAAGTCAGAAAAGTTATTTTATTATATATTACATTACTTTATTTATATATAATAATAATATCATTATACCATATCATTATACTATGTATCATTTATTATTTTTTTTCTGCTACTATACTGCCAGATATTACCGTATGTTTTCCACACACCGCACACTGCATCACATGGTCGCACGTTATACACCACTCTTATATAAAAAGTTATTTAAATAAAAAATTCTGGAGTCCAAAGTCCTAACATACGGCTGTGTCTGTATACGAAAAAAATAAATTTCTAAATTTATATTTCAAAATATTATTATTATCAACTATTTAAATATGAAAAAGTTGTTTTAAAAGCCTATTTTCCTCATATTTTATATCACGCTTCTTTTTATTTCATCGTCACACATCACGTGTAACACGCACACACTCTGTACGTTACACCACGTTATCACACGCTATATGATATATATATTGTTAAATCTGCTGTCACTTTGCCGTTCATAATTTTTATTCCAAAATTTAAATCTCCCCTCCCTAGCAACCCCATGTCGTTACTGTGATTGTTTTCCAAGACAGCCATGCCCCTGCCTCAGATCAGGGGTAAGCAGCAACCTCACTTCCCTGAAACTGAGAAAGTTATATATAAAAATGTGATGTTATATTTTTACAAAAAAAAAATTGAAAAAAAAACCCAGTGTAGTTGTTTCTTAAACGTTTGAAAATAAAAATCCAAACATTTAAATTTTAAAAAATAAAAAATAAATATAAAAATAACAATTCACACTGTTTCCTTTAGACGGGAAAAAGTCAACATTTTAACCTAAAAAATATTATTATGATGATTATATTTATAATTATGATATAAATTGACATTTTTCCAAGAAATTGTTAATTGTATTATCGCATTACCTGTTGTTTTTATTACAGAAAAGAACTGCAGGGAAAATTATTTCACTATACATGATATATCTATCACATCATGTATTATTTTAAGTTATATAGTTTTTTATGACATTTTACATATACATTATACTACATATCATCTACTTTTTTCCCTAATAGTAAATGGCCATATATTACCACATGTGTTGCACACAGTACACATTACATCACATTGTCACACGTTAGATACCATTTTAATTATATGTTATATCACATTATTATGCTGGATGTCATTTTGATTATATAAGGAATCAGGATAAAACATCACTGCATCATGTGACGCATCGCATGTAATTTCCATCATCATTACCACGTTGCTCTGCATCACTGAACGCGTCACACATGACACGTGTCACGTTATCACACGTTTTATTATGTTAAATTATATATATTACAAAAATTATATATATATTAAAATATATATTAAAAAATTCTTTAAAAAATTCCGAGGTCCGAATTTGCAGAACTGTGCCCCGACTGAAGCCACACCCATTGGGGGAAAAATAAATAAATTTCAAAATTTCAATTTCCTCCCATGATGTAAAAAAAATTGTTATTATCTTAATATAGTATAAGTTATTTTTATTATTACCATATTTTTATTACCATATATATCATATACAATTTCTTATATTACATCACATTTACATATTTTTATTATAGAAAAAATTGTCAGAAAAATTATTTTATATTGTATAATATTATTTTTATATATTATTTAATTTAAAATGTATACATTCCAAAATTCAATTTTAAAAGATTATTATACTGAATACCATCTATTATTTTTTCTGCTACTATACTGCCAGTTGTTACCATGCATGTTCCACACACCACACACTGTACTACATAGATAATTCTTTTTTTTTTATTTTTGGTTTTTCGAGACAGGGTTTCTCTGTTTAGCCCTGGCTGCCTGGAACTCACACAAATCACTCTTATATAAAAACTTATTAAAAAAAAAATTCTGGACTTCAAATTCCTAACCTATGGCCACGTCCGTGCAGGAAAAAAAATTTAAATGTTAAAATATTATTATTATTATTATTATTATTATTATTATTATTATTATTATTATTATTAACTTTTTAAATATGAAAATTTGTTCTAAAAGCCTATTTTTTAATATTGTATATCACGCTTCTTGTTATCGTGTCATTATACATTGCTTGTAACACGCACACGTTCTATACGTTATGTCACGTTATCACACGCTATATGATATTTTTATTGTTAAGTCTGCCATCTCCACACTGTACCTCATTTTATTGCCAAAATTTAAATCTCCCCCCTCCCTAGCAACCGCAGATCATCGCCATTGTTTCCGAAGACAGCCATGCCCCTGCCACAGATCAGGTGTATGCAGCGACCACACTTCCCTGAAACTGAGTTATATATAAAAATGTGATGTTATATTTTTACAAAAAAAATTCGAAAAATAAAAAAAAACAACAACAACAACGAAAAAAACTGTGTGGTTGTTTCTTAAAGATTTGAAAAAAAAATTCCAACATTTAAATTTTTAAAAATTAAAAATAAATAAATAAAAATAAATGTTATTTCCCTTAGACGGGAAAACATCGATGTTTTAACCTAAAAATATTATTATTGTTGTTGTTATATTTATAATAATGATATAAATGACTATTATTATATTACTTGATATATAAATATATCATAAAATTATTTTATTATATATTACATATATATTATGAGTTATTTTAAAGTATATAATGTATTTTATTATATGGTATATAATGTATACGTGACAGTATATATTATATATAATTTTTTTCTGCTACCACATTGTTACACATTATATATTTTTATTATAATAAAAATTTGTTTAAAAAAATTATCCAGGTCCGAATTTGCGACTGAAGCCGCGTCCATTCGAACAGGGAAAAAAAAAAAAAGAAAACAAATTTTAAAATTTAAATTCTGCCCCCTACCCTTCCTTCCCAAAATACTTGAAAAAATTCTAATTTTTAAAACTTTTTATTATGTAATTTAGAAACTTGGGTAGATGTTATGGTATGAAAATGTGTTATTATTATTATTATTTCATGTTATTTTTCTTATTACTAACTTTATGGGTGACTGCGTATGTCCTGTACCACGCATGTTATATCATCAGGTTACATGTTGTTTTCATTATGGGAAAAGAATTGCAGAGAAAATCATTATAATATCTAACGTGTAATAATGTAACATAACATACGGTCTGTATAGCACGTGTGATAACGTGCAACAGTGTGATAGCAGAAAAAATGATGTTGTCATGTATGCATTATATACCATATATATATATATATATATATATATATATATATATATATATATATATATATGTATATATATATATAGTATATAGTATATAGTATAATATAAAAATAAAATATATAAAAATAATAGGCAACAGGATAATATATAAATTTCACATTTTTTTGAGAAATTATTATTAATTATATTATCATATTATGTGTTGTTTTTATTATGAAAAGAATTGCAGGGAAGAGTATTTGAGTACACATGATATAGCTATCATATCATATGGTATTTTAAGTATATAGTTCTTTATTACATATTCCATATACATTATGTTATATATCATCTATATTTATTCCTGTTAGTAAAAGGCCATATATTACCACATGTGTTACACACACTACATATTATATGACACTGTCACATGTTAGATACCATTATTATTATATAAAAAAATTATCCCAAACATGTCCGTGAAGGAAAAAAAATACAATTTTCTAAATTCAGATTTAAGACATTATATTTAAAAATAACAATAATAATAAACTACCAAAGCCACATTCATCCATGTAGGAAAGAAATATTTAAAAAGATTTATTCACACACACACAAACCTCAAGAAAAAAAACCCAAAAATAATCAGAAATATTTAAACTTAAAATATTATTGTTGTTATTATTAAATTTTTTAAATATGAAAAATTATCCTAAAAGCCCATTTACTTTAAATAATAATTTTTTAAGTTTATTTTATTTTATTTTATTTTTCCCCCAATAAAGAAAAACCCAACCCCGGCCTGAGGCAGCCATGCCCCTACCTCAGATAAGGGGTAAGCAGGTATCTCACTTCACCAAAACTGAGAAATAAATGAATTTTAAAAAATAAAAAAATGGAAATTTCTTCCACGAAGCCCAGGGCCGAGACCTTGGACAGCACGGGGAGGAAATGGGGGTTCGCGTGCGCAGCACTGGAAAGGAAAAGAGAAAAAAAATGGCGATTTCTCCTCACTGAGGCCGGAGGGCAGAGAAAAAAAATTGTATTTCAGTTTTAAAATAGTTTGTTTTGGAAAAGTAATTTCACATTTTCGTATTTTAAAGTTTTTCTCAAAAATAAAAATTAATTTTTTTTCAAAATAACCTGAGAAAAAATCCAAATGGTCGTTTAATAAACATTTGGGGGAAAAAAACAATATTTAAATTTTAATCAATTTTAAATAATGAACAAAAATAAATAAAAATTCACATTATTTCCCTGAAATGAGAAAATGTTGATGTTTTAACATAAAAAAATTAAAATTCTAGAAAAAACAAACAAATAAATAAATAATAAAAGTTTTTTAAAAATTCAGTTTATTTGCTTTTTGGGTTTGTGGTGCAAGATTTCGCCGTTTTGGAATTCGGCAGTCTATTATTATTTTTTGTTTTTCACAGAAGAAGAGAACAGAGACACAGAGGAAAGTGTGAACAACGGACACAGCGTCACGCAGCAAGCTGAGATAACAACGAAAAAAATTCAAAAAAAGAAAAAATACTTTAAGGGAGAAAAAGACCTGAAATTTTCGGAAAAAAAAAATCACCAATTCCACACACACACAATATCAAAATTAAATAAGTAAATAAATAAGAAAAGAACCCTATCTATACCTTGGTCGTCACTGAGGTCATTGCCTGTGATGTCACTGCAGGCCACCAGGCTTGTATTTTTAAAAAATTGATTTTTTTCCAAACTAATTTTTTTTATCATTTTTATTACTATTATATATTATAGCTTATAATTATATCGTAGTACCACTATTGTACATTTACACATCACTCTGTGTTATATACGGAGCGTGTTATAATCATATGAATATATCGCTCATCATATTGACTGTCCCAAAGTATGTGTTACTGTACCATTACCTGATATAATTATATTATCATATATGTCACATATACTGTGAAAATTGCCAAAACGATTCATAATTTTTTGCATTATATATGTTTTATTATATATTTTTATTAATAACCCATTGTTATGTACTCTCATGTGCCGTATGTGCTGTATATTACATTATCACATTAATATTCTCTTTATATATAAAAACTGCTACAAAATTTATCATTATGTTACATATTAGATACTTTCATTTTTATTATTACCTAATTACATATCATCCTGTGTGCTGTATACAGTGTGTTATATATATTATTACATGTTATATATTCAATTTATTATAAAAATAATTGTTTAAAGAAGTTTTGAAGCCCGAATTTGCAAAAAAGCTTAACAGTTAATTTTTCATTTATTTTTAATGTTTAATCCTATTTTTTGATATGAATTAAAAGCTTAAATACATTTAATTTTATTATTATGTCTTGTGTTATTTTTATTATTACCATATCATTTTACTTATTCCCACATATATTGTAGTCCATGTGTTATATCACATCATTATGCTACGTATTGTTTGTATTATATAAGAAAATACTGGAAAAATTATTATTGTGTTATAGATTATACACTATTATCTTTATTATTATATATTATTACATGACATCCTATGTGCTATATAAACCGTGTAGCATCATATTGCATCACACACACTATATGTCATATTTATTATAAAAAAATTGTTTAAAAACATTTTGAAGATTAAATTTGAAAAAAAATATATACTACCACAGCGAGTATGTACAGGAAAATATATCCAAAATTTGAACTTACAGTATTATTATTAAATTTTTAAATATGAAAAATTGTCATAAAAGGGCACAGGAAAGTCATATTTCTGTTTAAAAATTTTTTAACTCTATAAAAAAATTCTCAAAAAAAATCCACAGGATCATTTCTTAAAAATTAAAAAAAAAAACCTATATTTTAATTTCAATAAATGAAATAAAATAAAATAAAATTCACGTTATTTCCCTAAGACCTGAAAATATAGATATTTATCCTAAAAAAGTAAATAAATAAAAATAAAGAAAATAATTTTCAAGTTTATTTTATTTTAGTTCGGTGGTTGTGAAATTTCACAGTTTGGGTTTTTTTTTAAATAAAGCCCTTATTTTATTACTTTTTTTTCCCTTTTACACAGGAGGAGTCAATGCAGGGGGTGGGGAAGGGTGACATAGAGGAAGCATTAACTGCACATGACATCATGCAGTGAGCAAAAAAATTCACACATATAAATCCCTGGAATCTGCTGGCCAAGACTACACAGAGAAACCCTGTCTCAAAAAAAAAATAACAAATAATAAAATATCTATAATGAAATAATAAATTTTGTGGCAATTATAGTATATGTTACATATGATACTATACAATATATAAGGTAATGGTAAAATAACAATAACAAGTGATTTGATAAAAATAATATGATATAACATGCACCAAATACAACACATGGGATGGTATATAAACGTACAATAATGAAAATACTGTATACTATAATAATAAATTATAACACATAATCATAATAATAGTAATAGTAAAACAAATAAAAAATATAAATACTGGGAACGTCACCGGTAATAACCGCTCTTGTGACCAAGGTAGGGTATGTGTTTTAAACTTCTAATTTATTTATTTATTTATTTGGAAAATTTTGTAGGGGGTGTGTGTGAATTTTTTAACTCTCTGCATGACATCATGTCCGCAGTTCACAGTTCTTCCATGTCATTCCCACCCCCCACGTGGAGTCCTCTGCAAAATGGGAAAAAATAATAAAATACCAACTTTATATATAAAAAAAATTCCAAAATTGAAAAATCATGCAACCACAAAATGAAAATAATAAACTTGAATTTTTATTTATTTATTTTTAGGATTTTTTTTTGTTAGAATGCCTACATTTTTGTGGTCTTATGGAAAAAAATGAATTTTATTTTATTTTATCTTATATTTTTAATTTATAGGGTTTTTCCCCCCTCAAATGTTTAAGGAACGATCCTGTGGATTTTTTTCTTTCTATCTTTTTTTTAAATAAAATTTTTATTTTTATTCTTTTAGAAACTTTTTTTCAAAATTCAAATTATCAATTTTAAAACTTGTTAGATTTTTTTGGTTTTGTTTTTGTTGTTGTTGTTGTTGTTGTTGTTGTTGAGACAGGGTTTCTCTGTATAGCCCTAGCTGTCCTAGAATTCACTTTGTAGACAGGCTGGCCTCAAACTCAGAAATCCACCTACCTCTGACTCCTGAGTGCTGGGATTAAAGGTGTGTGCCACCAAGCCCAGCTAACTTTTTAGATTTAAAAGATTATTTTTTTTTAATATAAGCTACCAGAGCCACATCCATCTATGCAGGAAAAAAAATTACATTTGAAATATATAAAACCGTATAATCCTTGAAAAACGGTTTAAAAAACACTAAAATTCTTTTAAAAAATAAAACATAAAAAATATATTAAAAACACTAAATAAAATTGGATTTCTCTTTTTCAAAAACAAAATTGTAAGAAATTAAAAATAATTTTTTTTTCTGCACGGATGTGGCTATGGTCGGGATAATTTTTTTCATATAATAGAAATGGTATCTGACATCTGTCATGTGATAATGCGATATAATGTGTAGTGTGTGTGCAACGCGTATGGTCATGTATGGCAGCATAATAGCAGAAAAAAAATACTATAATGAATATGTAGTAATAAAGCATTATATAATTTAAAATAATATATGATATATATAACATAATAAAGTTATCTTTCTATAATAAAAGCAATACGTGACATGACAATGTTCAGGTGACAGGTTTGCAAAAGTGGACCTGGGAATTTTTTTAAACACTTTTTTTTATTATAACAAATATAATATATATGTAACGTGTAATAATGTACTGTAACTCAGGGTATATGAGGCGTGTGTGACAATGTGTAACAATTTGACAGCAGAAAAAATATAGATAACATATAGAATAATGTATACATTACATATCCTGTAATAAAGTATATTATATATTTAAAATAATATATAATCTATGATATATAAAAATAATTTTTATGACATTTTTTATATATTAAAACATGTGACATGACAATGTAATACACAGTATGCAATATATATGGTAAAAAAAATAACACGATACTGTAATAATAAAAATAACACATAATATAATAATAAACAAATTTGAAAAAATCAACCTCTTATTTAAAAATTCAAAAGCCACAAAATCTCAAGACCACATAAGACAAAAATAATAAACTTTATTTTTTTTTAATTTTTATTTTTTTCAATTTTTATTTTTTTAGATTAAATTGTCAGCTTTTTTACGTCTGAGGGAATATTTCCGTTTTAATTTTTTTTAATTAAAATATGGTATCTTTTTCTCAAATGTTTAACCCGAGGTGCGTCACGTGATGCAGTGAGTTTTTATGACAATTTTTTAATATAATTCTTTATATTTTTAAAAAATAATCAAAATGATGTGCAGCATAATAATATGACGTAACATGTGGGATATGTGATGTATATGATGATATAAAATAACAGTAATAGTAATAAAAATACCATATGACATAACGATAAAATAACAAATTCTTATGTAATAAAATTTACCCAAGTTTCTAATTTGCACCAAAAAAATAAAGTTTTTAAAAATTAAGGTTTCTGTTTTGTTTTGTTTTGTTTTGTTTTTCAAATTTGGGCTTCAAATTTTTTTGAAATATTTTTTTTAAAATAAATATGACATATATAGTGTTTGATGCAATGTAACATAACGCGGTGTATATGACACATAGGATGTTATGGAATAACAGATAACAGTGTATAATCTGTAATGCAGTAATAAATTCTCAGCCGTTTCTTATATAATAAAAACAATATGCAGAGTAATAATGTGATATAACACGGGGAATAATTTATACGTGGCTATAAACATAATGATATGGTAATAGTAAGAATAGCAAGTAATAATAAAATAATATGTTTCTAATATGTATCAAAAAACTATTAAACATTAAAAAATTTAAATTTAAGTTTTATTTGTTTTATTTTTTGAAAAATTTTAAACAATATTTTTTATAGTAAATGTAATTTATAACAGGTAATAACATAACATAACAAGTTGCATACAGCACGCAGGATGCTATGTAACACAGTAATAATAAAAATAATGGTATCTAATATATAATGGAATAATAAATGAATAAATGATAATATATAATAATAGATTTTTAATAAAAATATTACATAATAAAATATGTAATGCAATAATAAATTTTGTGATAAGGTAGAGTATTTTTTTAATTTTTTATTTTTAACTTTGATTTTTGTTTGTGTGTGAAATTTGTGAGTTTTTTCTTCTTTCATTTTTACTATTTTTATGATTATATATTATAATTTATTATTATATTACATAGTTTTTTATTTTTATTATTGCACATTTATATATAATCCCACGTGTTATATTTGGTGCTGGCTATATCATATTAACATGTTACTCATCATATTGGTTGTCCCAAATTATTTGATATTGTTATATTACCATTATCTTATATATTGTATGGCATTGTATATGTCACATAAACTATAAAAATTATTTTTATTTATTTATTTTAGATTAAAATGTTGAGGTTTTCTGTTCTTAGGAAAATAATGTGAATTTTATTTTATATTTTGAAATATAGCTTTTTTTCCCAAATGTTTAAGAAATGATGCTTTGGATTACTTTTGTTTTTTTTTTAATAAAATTAAGTTTTATTTTTAATTTTTAGAAAATTTTTTACAAAATCAAAAATATTCATTTTTTAAAAGTTTAAACTTAAAACATTATGACTATTTTTATCATTTTAAAATATAAACTAGCATAGCCACATCTATCTGTGAAGAAAAAAAATTTTACATCTAAAATATTAAAGACTCTAAAAATCTGTGCAAAAATATTTTTAAAAACACTAAAATTCTAAAAAAAAAAAACCTTCTAGAACCCTAAAAAAAAACCTCAAAAAAATGCACAAGACCATAAAACCTAAAAGAAAATCCTTAAAAAAAAAACTAAAACATTAAAAAAAATCGGATTTTTTTTTCTTGTTTTTAAATTTTTTTTTTAATTTACAATTTTTTTTCCTGCACAGAGGCAGCTGTGGTCGGGATATTTTTTTATATATATAATTATAATGGTATTTGAGGTGTGAGAATACGACAGGATGTGCAGTGTGTGTAATGTGTGTAGTCATAGATAACATAAATTATTACACATATGAAACAATAAAAAATTATCTCATTTAAAATAAGAGCCGGGTGGTGGTAGCGCATGCCTTTAATCCCAGCACTTGGGAGGCAGGTGGATTTCTGAGTTCGAGGCCAGCCTGGTCTACAAAGTGAGTTCCAGAACAGCCAGGGTTATACAGAGAAACCCTGTCTTGAAAAACCAAAATAAATAAATAAATAAATAAATAAATAAAAATAAAACATATATAATGGAATAATAAATTTTGTGGCAATTTTTTTTAGCATATGTGACATATACGATAATATAAAATATATAAGGTAATGGTACCATAACACACACTTTGGGACAGCCAATATGATGAGTAATATATTACTATGATATAACACGCACCGTATATAACACATAGGGTGATATGTAAATGTACAATAGTGAAAATACCATATAATAAATTATAATATTTAATAATATAAAAATAATGAAAATGATAAAACAGATAAGCATGGCACCCGGAGATACCGCTGGCAATGACCGCGGGGACGACCAAGGTAGAGTGGTTTTTGTTTTCGTTTTTGTTTTTAACTTTTTATTTATTTTTAATTTGGAAAATTTTAGGGATTTTTGTGTGTGTGTGAATTTTTTTCGCTCGCTGCATGACGTCGTGTCCGCAGTTCATTCTTCCTCCATGTCGCCCCCCAGCCCCTGTGTTGTATCCTCCTCTGCAAAAATGAAAAACCAATAATAAAATACCGGTTTTACTTAAAAAAAAAATCCAAAACCATGACATTTCACAACCACAAAACTAAAGGAAAATAAAATAAACTTGAATTTTTTTTTCTGTATTTTTTTAAATTTATTTTTAGGATAAATGTCTATGTTTTTTGGTCTTAGGGAAATAACGTTAATTTTATTTTTTTTTAATTAAAATGTAGGTTTTTCTTTTTTTAATTTTTAAGAAATGACCCTGTGGATTTTTGTTTATTTTTGAGAATAAAATTAATTTTTATTTTTGAGAAATTTTTATAGAGTTAAAAAATTAAAACAAATGTGACTTTCCCCTGACCTTTTATAATAATTTTTCATATTTAAAAAATTAATAATAATATTTTAAATTAAAATTTTGGATTTCTTTTCCTGCACAGACTTGGCTGGGGTAGTATATAATTTAAAAAAAAAAAAAAGAAAGAAAATAAAGCCGGGCATGGTGTCACATGCCTTTAATCCCAGCACTTGGGAGGCAGAGGCAGGCGGATTTCTGAGTTCGAGGCCAGCCTGGTCTACAAAGTGAGTTTCGGGACAGCCAGGACTACACAGAGAAACCCTGTCTCAACCCCCCCCCCCAAAAAAAGTCAAAATTTTCCCAGCTCGGGGAAATAATGTGAATTTTTATTTATGTTTGTTCATTTTTTTAATTGTTTAAAGTTTAAAAATTGGGTTTTTTCCAAATGTTTAATAAACGACCACTCGGATTTTTTCAATTCTTTTTGAAAAAAAATTTTTTATTATTGAGAAAAATTTTAAAAAGAAGAAAATATGAAATTTCTTTTCAAAAACAATTTTTTTAAACCGAAATACAATTTTTTTCCACCCTCCGGCCTCAGAGAGGGGAAATCGCGATTTTTTTTTTTCCCTTTTCCTTCCCGGTGCTGCAAGCGTTCGAACCCCTCCTTCCGCCCTGTGCCTTCCCAGGCCTCGGCCGTGGACTTCATGGAGGAAATTTCCATTTTTTTAGTTTTTTAAATTAATTTATTTCTCAGTTTTGGCAAAAGTGAGGGCCCTGCTTATCCCCATCTAAGGCAAGGGCATGGCTGCCTTGGGCCGGAGCTGGGATTTTCTTTATCGGGAAAACAACGGCGACATCCTGGGGTTTCTGGGGTGAGATTTAAATTTGGGGATAAAAATGATGTACAGTGCAGTAACGGCCGATTTAACGGTAATAACATATGACGTGTGATAGTGTGGCGTAACATATAGCGCGTGTGAGTGTTAAACGCAATGTACAGTGACATGATAACATCAGGAAGCCTGATATAAAATAATATTTAAAGAAAATGGGGTTTTAGGTTAATTTTTCATATTTTAAACAATTAATAATAATAATACATTTATATTATATTTTAAGTTTAAATATTTTTTCCTACACAGATGGACACGGCTTTGGTAGTTTATATTTAAAAATAACAAGAATAATAATGATAATGATGATGCCTTAAATCTAAATTTAGAAATTTTTTTTAACATACAAGGACGTTGTGAGGATAATTTTTTCATATAATTATAATGGTATCTAACGTATGACAGTGTCATATAATGTGTAGTGTGTGCAACACGTGTGGTAATATATGGCAGTTTAGTATCAGGAAAAAATGTATATGTAGATGATATATAGCATAATGATATATAGCATAATGTATATGTAATATGTCATAAAATTCTATATAACTTAAGAAAACATATGATATGATAGATATATCATGTATACAAAAATAATCTTCCCTGAAATTTTTTTCTCTAATAAAAACAACACATAATGCGATAATATAATTAATAATTTCTCAAGAAAATGTCGATTTTATATATTATCATGTTACCTATTGTTTTTATATATTTTACTTTTATATTATGCATTATATATATATATATATACATATATATATATATATATATATATAATTTTAAAATATATAATATATTTTACCACATGGTATATAATGTATACATGACAGTATAATTTCCTTCTGCTATCACACTGTTGCACATTATCACACATACTATGCAGCCCATATGCTATGTTACATTATTACACATTAGATATTGTAATAATTTTCTCTGAAATTCTTTATCCATAATAAAAACAACATGTAATGTGATGATATAACATACATGGTACATAACATATGCAGTCACCCATAAAGTGAGTAATAATATGTACATTAGGTAATAATAAAAACACATTTTTATATCATAGCATCTCTTCAAGTTTCTAATTCACATTTGAAAAAACTTTTAAAAAATAGGATTTTTTTCATGTATTTTGGGAAGAGGGGCTGGGTAGGGAGCAGAATTTAAATGTTAAATTTTGTTGTTGTTGTTGTTTTTCCTGTCCAGTTGGACAAAGCTTCAGTGGGCAAATTCGGAACTGGATAATTTTTTAAACAATTTATTATTATAATAAAAATAATATATAACATGTAATAAGGTAATATAACATGTGGTCTGTGTAGCACATGTGATAATGTGCAACAGTGTGATAGCAGAAATAATTACATATAGTATATACTGTCGTGTATACGTTATATACCATATAATAAAATATATATTTTAAAATAACTTATGTATAATGGATAATAAAATAATGTTTATGACTTTATTATATTTTCAAAAGAATAGGTAACATAACACACAGCATACGATGTATATGGTAGTAAATAAAATGATACTGTAATAATAATATAATAATTATTATATTATATACTTTAAAGTAACATACATACTGTATATGAAATAATATTAATATTAAATAATAATATAATAATAACTATTTATATCATCATCATAATATTTTTAGGTTAAAACATGGACATTTTCCTGTCTAAGGGAAACAACATGAATTTATATTTTTTTATTTATTTATTTTTTAAAATTTAAATGTTGGAGCCAAGCGTGGTGCCGCACGCCTTTAATCCCAGCACTCCGGAGGCAGATGCCAGTGGATTTCTGAGTTCAAGACCAGCCTGGTCTACAGAGTGATTTCAAGGACAGCCAAGGCTACACAGAGAAACCCTGTCTCGAAAAACCACAAAAATAAAAAAGGAAAGAAAGAAAGAAAGATTTAAAAGTTGCGATTTTTTTTCAAATGTTTAAGAAATGACCACACAAGGACTTTTCTCCAAAATTTTTTTCATAAAATATAAGATCACATATTTATATATAACTCTCTCAATTTCGGGGAAGTGAGGTTGGTGCTTACCCCTTATCTGAGGCAGGGGCATGGCTGTCTTTGGAAACAATGGTGGCGACGACCTGTGGTTGCTGGGGATTGGGCGGATATTTAAATTTTGGAAATACAAATGATGACAGCTGATTTCATGATAAAAATATCATATAGCGTGTGATAACGTGGCGTAACATACAGAGCATGTATGTGTTACACACAATGTATGACGTCGCGATAAAAAGAAATGTGATTTAAAATGAGAAAATAGGCCTTTAGAACAACTTTTTCATATTTAAAGAGTTAATAATAATATTTTAAAGTTTAAATTTAGAAATTCATTTTTTCCTGCATGGACGTGGCCATAGGTTAGGACTTTGGACTCCAGAATTTTTTTAAACAACTTTTTATATAAGAATGATATATAACATGTGAACACGTGGTACAGTATGCGGTTGTGTGGAACACGTATGGTAACATCTGGTAGTATAGTAGCTGAAAAAAATAGTAATAATAGATGATACATAGTATAATGATATTTTTTATAAATAAATAAAATAATGTAGTATGTAATCAAATAAGTTTTCTGACATTTTTATATGATAAAAATATGTAACAATGATATAATATAAGATAGTATATGATGGATATTGTAATAAAAAATGGTAATAAGAAAAATAACACATAATATGTTATGATAATAACATAATAAATAAAAATAAATTATGCCATAAGCACCTAAGCATATCTGAGTGTCTAATTCCTCCCATGATATAAAAAATAATAATATAATTATGATGATGATGATTTTATAATAATTATTATTCAGGGGTCAGAAAGACTCAGTCTCTCTATTTCAACGGGAGGTCAGTGGTCATGTCACAGGGTACTATCAGGGTCACCGGGAGGTCATTGGTGATGTCGGAATTTTTTAAAAACCATTTTTAAAAATATAATAAATATGATAAACGACTCACGATAATGTGACACGTAGTGTGTGTGACAGGTGTGGTGATGCAGTAATGATAAAGGAAGTGACATGCGATGTGTAACATGACACAGTGAGGTTTTATGCTGATCCCTGACATAAGCAAAATGACATGCGGGATAATAATTCGAAATAATGCATAGTGTATATGACATATACGATGATATAAATAACAGTAATAATAATAAAAATACCATATAACGTAATGATAAAATAAGAAATTCTTATATAATAAAATCTATCCAAGTTTCTAATTTGCACCCAAAAAAAAGTTTTAAAAATTAAGGTTTTTATTTTTTTTAATTTTGCAATTTCTTGCTTCAAAAAAATTTTAACCATTTTTTTAAAAAATAAATATGATGTGTACTGTGTGTGATATAATGCATCACGGTGTATACGACACACAGGATGTTATATAATAATAAAGATAACAGTGTACAACCTATAATGCAATAATAAATTTTTGCAGCAATTTCTTATATAAAAAATACACAGCGTAATGATTTGATATGGCACGTGGAATGCAGTATATGTGGGATGAAATAAAATGATACAGTAATAATAAAAATAACACGTAACATAACAATGAAATAAAATCTATTTAAGTTTCTAATTTGTATCAGAAAACAGCATTAAACATTAAAAATATTAAATTAACTTTTTATTAAGGTTTTTTTTTTGCAAACTCAAGATTTAAAACTTTTTAAAACATATTTTTATATTAAATGTAATATATAACATAATAATATAACACTGGGCATATGACACACAGGATGATCTGTAACTCAGTAATAATAAAATATTAGTATCTAACAGGTAACACAAAAATCAATTTGTGTAGCAATTTTTTATTTAATAAAGAGAATATGTAACATGATAATATAATACATAGTGTATAAGATGCATGTAAAATATATGACAATGGGTGATTAATAAGAATAACATATAATAAAATATTTATAATGTAGTAATAAAATTTGTGGCAATTTTTTATAGTTTATGTGACATATGATGCTATAGAATATATAAGGTAATGGTAAAATAACAATAACAAGTGATTTGATAATAATAATAATAGGATATAATAGGCACCAAATATAACACATGGGATGGTATATTGACGTACAATAATGAAAATACTGTATAATATAATAATAAATTATAATAATAATAATAAAACAGATAAAAAATATAAATACTGGGAACATCGCCGGTAATGACCGTGGTAACGACCAAGGTAGGGTGTTGGGGTTGGGTTTTTTTTTGAAAAATTAGGGGGGTTTTGGTGAGTTTTTTCACTCTCTGCATGACATCGTGTCCGCAATTCATGCTTCTTCCGTGTCATTCCTATGTCGCACGCCCCTCTGCAAAATGGAAAAAATAAAATAAAATAACAACTTCTTATTTAAAAGAAAAATTACAAAACTGTAAAATCTTCCAACCACGAAATGAAAAAAATAAACTTGAACTTTTATTTATTTATTTATTTATTTATTTATTTATTTATTTATTTTTAGGGTTTCTTTTTTTTTTAGGTTAGAATACAGACGTTTTTTGGTCTTATGGAAAAAACATGAATTTTATTTTATTTTATTTTATATTTATATTTTTAATTTATAGGGTTTTCTTTCCTCAAATGTTTAAGAAAAGGTCCTATGGATTTTTTCCTTTTTTTAAAATAAAATTAATTTTTATTTTTATTCTTTTAGAAAATTTTTTAAAATTCAAATTATCAATTTTAAAACAATAAATTTAAAACATTATTTTTTTAATATAAGCTACCAGACCCGCATCCATTCGGGCAGGAAAAAAAATTACATTTGAAATATTAAAACGGTATAATCCTTGAAACAAGATCTTAAAAACTCTAAAACTCTTTTATTTTTTTAAAGATTTATTTATTTCTTATATGTACGTACACTGTAACTGTCTTTAGACACACCAGAAGAGGGCGTCAGATCTCATTACGGATGGTTGTGAGCCAACACGTGATTGCTGGGATTTGAACTCAGGACCTTCAGAAGAGCAGTCGGTGCTCTTAACCACTGAGCCATCTCACCAGCCCAAAACACTAAAATTCCTAAAAAATATGAAAAATTTAAAAAAACAAAATAAAAACACTAAAAAAAAATCGGATTTTGCTTTTTTTTTTTAATTGTAAAAAAAAATCAAATTTTTTTTTTTTCTGCACGGATGTGGCTATGGTTAGGATAATTTTTTTCATATAATAAAAATGGTATCTGACATGTGATAATGCGATATAATGTGCAGTATATGCAACACGCATGGTCATGTATGGCAGGATAATAGCAGAAAAAATAATAGATAATATATAGTATAATATATGTAGCAATAAAACATTATATAATTTAAAATAATATATGTTATACATAACATAATAAAGTAATATTTCTATAATAAAAGCAATGTGTGATGTGACAATAGTCAGGGGACAGGGTGGCAGATTTATCGATAAAAATAAGAGATGACATGGGACAGCGCGTGCACGTGGTACATGGTGATAATAGAGGTGATAACCCGTGGTGCGTCACGTGACAGAGTGTGGTTTCATGACAATTTTTTATACAATTAAAATATCATGTAATGTGATGTGATGTAACGCGTAGGACATGTGACATGTGCAGCGATATAAAATAACAGTAATAATAATAAAATACCATATAATATAATGATAAAAAAACAAATTCTTACATAATAAAATCTACCCAAGTTTCTAATTTGCACCCCCCCAAAAAAAAGAGTTTTAAAAATTAAGGTTTTGTTTTTTGTTTTTTGGTTTTTTGTTTTGTTCTTTCAAATTTGGGCTTCAAAATTTTTTAATCAATTTTTTTATAATAAATATGATGTATACAATGTGTGATACAATATGAGCTAATGCGGTATGTATGACACACCGGATGTTATATAATAATATATAATAACAGGTAACAGTATATAATCTATAACGCAACAATAAATTCTTGAAGCTATTTCTTAAACAATGAAAACAATATGCAGCGTAATAATGTGAAATAACCCATGGAGTATGGTATATGTGGCTATAAATAAAATGATATGGCAATAATAGAAATAGCACATAATAAAATAATAAAATAAAATCTATTTAACTTTCTAATTTGAGTAAAAAGAAACAGCATTGAACATTAAAACAATGTTTTAAAATTAAGTTTTAATTAAAGTTTTCTTTTTTATTTTTACAAATTCGGGCTTCAAAGCCTTTTTAGACAATTTTTTATAGTAAATGTAATAAGTAGTGTGTAATTGTGTAATATAACATGGTGCATATAACACAGGGTGATATGTAATACTACGGTAATAATAAAAATGAAACTCACATATGGTGCAATAATCAATTTTTGTAGCAATTTTATATATAATAAAGAATATGTAACATGATGATATAAGATACAGCATATGTAACACACGTGGTAATATGTAACAATGGGTAATTAGTAAAAATAATGTATAGTAAGCTATATAATGCAATAATAAATTTTGTGGCAATTCTTATAGCATATGTGACATATATGATACTTTACAATACATAAGGTAATAGTACAATAATAATACAATAATAATAATAACACAATAATACAATAACAAATACTTGGGTACAATCAATATGTGTAATATATTAATATGACTATGTTATATAATTGTGTATATTATATGTTATATGTTATATGTTATATATTATTGTGACTATGACTATATAATTTAATATTAATATATTAATATATTAATGATGTAATAATAATAATTTTATATAACATGCACTATATATAACACATAGGATGACATATAGAAGTTCAATAATGAAAATACTATATAATATAATGTAATAAAAATTATAATATAAAATAACATAAAAATAGTGAAAATGATAAAACATATAAGCATGGTGCCCTGTAACATCACCGACAATGATCGTGGTGAAGACCAATGTAGAGGTTTTTTTTTTTTTAACTATTTATTTTTTTATTTTTATTTTTATTATTATTATTTTTTTTTTTGGTTTTTTCGAAACAGGGTTTCTCTGTATAGCCCTGGCTGTCCTGGAACTCACTTTGTAGACCAGGCTGGCCTCGAACTCAGAAATCCTCCTGCCTCTGCCTCCCAAGTGCTGGGATTAAAGGTGTGTGCCACCACGCCAGGCAGATTTCAGGATTTTTTATGTGTGAATTTTTTTGCTCACTGCATGATGTTGTGTGTGCAGTTCATGCTTCTTCTGTGTCGCCCTCCCCCACACCCTGCATTGAATCCTCCTGTGCAAAAGGCAAAAACAAAGTAATAAAATACCAGCTTTATTTTTTAAAAAAATCCAAAACTGTGAAATTTCACAACCACAAAACTAAAAATAAAATAAAATAAAATAAAATTGAAAATTTTTAAAATTTATTTTAATTTTTATATTTTTAGGATGTATATCTACATTTTCTGGCCTTAGGAAAATAACGTGAATTTTATTTTATTTTATGAATTTAAAATGTAGGGAGTTTTTTGTTTGTTTGTTTTTTGATTTTTTTAAGAAATGATTCTGTGGATTTTGGGGGGTAGAGACAATTTTTATAGAGTTAAAAATTTTTTGAAACAGAAATACAATTTTCCCTCCCTTTTATGACAAATTTTCATATTTAAAAAAATAATAATAACATTTTAAATTAAAATTATTTTTTCCTGCACAGACTCGGCTGTGATAGTATATATTTAAAACAAACAACAAAAAAAGTTTTAAAAATTAAAGGTTTTTTTTTTGCATATTCGGTCTTCAAAATTTATATAATAATTTCTTTATACTAAATATGACATATACTGTGTGTGATACAATGTAACGTAACATGGTGTATATGACACACAGGACATTATATAATAATAAAGATGACAGTGTACAACCTATAAAGTAATAATAAATTTTTGCAGCAATTTTTTATATAATAAAAAAACGTAGCATAATGATATGCTAGGACACGTGGAATACAGTATATGTGGGATTAAATAAAATGATATGGTAATAATAAAAATAGCATGTAACATAATAATAAAATTTAATCTATTTAAGTTTCTAATTTGTTCAGAAAACAGCATTAAACATTAAAAAATTTAAATTAACTTTTAATTAATGTGGGTTTTTTTGCAAATTTGGGCTTCAAAACATTTTTAAACCATATTTTTTATATTAAATATAATATATAATGTAATATATAATATAATACTGTGTATATGACACACAGGATGATCTGTAACTCAGTAATAATAAAATATTAGTAGTATCTAACAGGTAACACAAAAATTGGTTTCTGTAGCAATTTTTTATTTAATAAAGAGAATATGTGACATGATAATATAATATACAGTGTATACGACACATGTGAAAATATATGACAATGGGTGATTAATAAGAATAACATATAATAAAATATCTATAATGAAATAATAAATTTTTGGCAATTTTTTATAGTATATGGGACATATGATGCTATACAATATATAAGGTAATGGTAAAATAACAATAACAAGTGATTTGATAATAATAATATGATATAATATGATATAATATGCACCAAATACAATGGTATATAAACGTACAATAATGAAAATACTGTATACTATAATAATAAATTATAACATATGATAATAATATAATAATAATAATAATAATAATAAAACTGATAAAAATGTAAACACTTGTAATATCACCATTACTGACTGCATTGATGACCAAGGTAGGGATTTTTGTTTTTTTTTTAACTTTTTATTTTATTTTTTTTTTGTTTGAAAAATTTGGGGAGCTTTTTTGTGAAATTTTTCACTCTCTGCATGACATCGTGTCCACAGTTCATGCTTCTTCAGTGTCATCCCCATGCCCCACATAGACTGTTCCTCTGCATAATGGAAGAAAAATATCAAGAATATTAAATAAAAATTGTAAAATCTTGCAACCACGAAATGAATAAAATAAACTTGAATTTTTATTTATTTATTTATTTATTGATTGATTGATTGATTTTTAGGTTGTTTCTAATTTGTATCCAAAAAACAGCCCTAAACATTAAAATTTTTAAAAATTAATTTTTTTGCAAATTTGGGCTTCAAAACTTTTTTCAAAACATTAAGCTAAGTAAAACATTAATATTAAGCAGCCAATTAAAAAAAAAAACCTTTACAAAAAATTTTATAGTAAATGTAATATATAACAGCTAATAATATAATAAAAACTTTTTAGACAGTTATTTTTGTAATAAATTAAATTTATAACAGGTAATGTAATATAACATGATGCATACAGCATACGGGATGATGTGTAATTCGGTAATAATAAAAATAATACTATCTAACATGTAATGCAATAATAATTTTTGTAGCAGTTTTTATATAATAAAGGAATTATGTAACATGATAATATAACATACAGTACATATGACACATATAATCTATAATAATAGATTTTAATAAAATTAATACATAAAATATATAATGCAATAATAAATTTTGTGACAATTTTTTATATTATATGTGACATATACCATGCTACACAATATATAAGGTAATGGTACAATAACACACACTTTGGGACAGTCAATATGCTGAGTAATATATTACTATGATATAACACCCACCGTATATAGCACATGGGATGATATATAAAAGCACAATATTGAAATTGCTATATCGTATAATATAATAAATTATAATATATAATAATATAAAAATAGTGAAAATGATAAAACAGATAAGCACGGCATCCAGTAACATTGCTAGCAATGACCGTGGTGACAACCAAGGTAGAGTGGTTTGTTTTTTTTTTTGTTTGTTTGTTTGTTTACTTTTTATTTATATTTAATTTGGAATTTTTCAGGGTTTTTTTTGTGTGTGTGAATTTTTTCCCCTTGCTGCATGACGTCGTGTTCGCAGTCCATGCTTCCTCTGTGTTGCCCAGCCCCCGCGTTGACTCCTCCTCTGCAAAACGAAAAAACAATAATAAAATACTGGCTTTACATTAAATAAAAAATTCAAAACCATGATATTTCACAACCACAAAACTAAACTAAACTAAAATAAACTTGAAATTTTTAAATTTTTATTTATTTATCATTTTAGGATAAATATCTACATTTTCTGGTCTTAGGGACACAACATGAATTTTATTTTATTTTATTTCATTTTTTGAAATTAATATATAGGGTTTTTTTAATTTTTAAGAAATGATCCTGTAGATTTTTTTTGAGAAATTTGTTATAGAGTTAAACAATATTTTAAAACAGAAATATGACTTCTCTGTGCCCTTTTATGACAATTTTTCATATTTAAAAAATTAATAATAATACTTTAAGTTCAAATTTTGGATTTCTTTTCCTGCACATACTCGGCTGTGGTAGTATATCTATTTTTTTTCAAATTTAATCTTCAAAATGTTTTTAAAAAATTTTTATAATAAATATGACATATAGTGTGTGTAATGAAATATGACACTACACAGTTTATATAACACAGAGGATGTCATGTAATAATATATAATAATAAAGATAATAGTGTATAATCTATAATGCAATAATAAATTTTTCCAGTATTTTCTTATATAATAAAAACAATACGTAGCATAATGATGTGATATAACACAGGGAATACAGTATATGTTGGAATAAATAAAATGATACAGTAATAATAAATATAACACAAGGCATAAAAATAACATAAAATGTATTTAAGTTTCTAATTTATATCAAAAAACAGGATTAAACATTAAAAATAATTGAAAAGTTAACCTTTAATTAAGATTTTTTTTTTGCAAATTCGGGCTTCAAAACTTTTTTAAACAATTTTTTTTGTAATAAATTAAATATATAACATGTAGTAATGTAATATAACATGCTGCATACAGCACACAGGATGATATGTAATTCGGTAATAATAAAAATGATAGTATCTAATATGTAATAATAATAAATTTTGTAGCAGTTTTTATATATAAAGAGAATATGTAATGTGATAATGTAATATACAGCACATATGGCACGTGATAGTATATAACAACGGGTTATTAATGAAAATATATAATAAAACATGTATAATGCAAAAACTTTATGAATTGTTTTTGCAATTTTCACAGTATATGTGACATATATGATAATATAATTATATCAGTTAATGGTACAGTAACACCCTTTGGGACAATCAATATGATGAGCGACATATTAATACGATTATAACACACATCATATATAACACAGAGTGATGTGTAAACGTACAATAGTGGAAATACCATATAATATAATTATAAGCTATAATTTATAATAGTAATAAAATGATAAAAAATGGTAAAAAATCAATATTTTAAAAATACAAGCCTGGCATCATGTGGTGACATCACAGGCAATGACCGCAGTGACGACCAAGCTATAGATAGGGTTCTTTTCTTATTTATTTACTTATTTAATTTTGATTGTGTGTGTGTGTGGAATTTGTGATTTTTTTTTCTATTTTCTGAAAATTTCAGGGTTTTTTTCCCCCCCTTAGAATTTTTTTCTTTTTTTTGAATTTTTTCCATTGTTTTCTCAGCTCGCTGCATGATGCTGTGTTCATGGTTCACACTTACCTCCGTGTCTCTGTTCTCTGCTTCTGTGATAAACAAAAAATAATGATAAACTGCCGAATTCCAAAACTGTGAAATCTTGCATCCGCAAACCCAAAAAGTAAATAAACTGAAATTTAAAAAATTTTTTTATTATTTATTTATTCGTTTGTTTTTTCGAGAATTTTTATTTTTTTAGGTTAAAACGTCAACGTTTTCCCATCTCAGGGAAATAATATGAATTTTTATTTATTTTTGTTCATTTTTAAAAATTGTTTAAAAATTAAATATTGAGTTTTTCCCCCAATATTTAATAAATGACCATGCGGATTTTTTTTCAATTCCTTTTGAAAAAATTAATTTTTATTTTGAGAAAAATTTAAAATACAAAAATATGAAATTTCTTTTCCAAAACAAACATTTTTTTAAACCAAAATACAATTTTTTTCTCTGCCCTCTGGCCTCAGTGAGGAGAAATTGCCATTTTTTTTTCTCTTTTCCTTCCCGATGCTGCGCGCGCTAACCCCCATTTCCTCCCCGTGCCATCCCAGGCCTCGGCCCTGGGCTTCGTGGAAGAAATTTCTATTTAAAAAAAATTTTTTTAATTCATTTATTTCTCAGTTTTGGTGAAGTGAGATACCTGCTTACTCCGATCTGAGGCAGGGGCATGGCTGCCTCAGGCCATGGCTGGATTTTTCTTTATGGGGGGGATAAAATAAAATAAAATAAAATAAACTTTAAAAACTTTTTTTTAATTATTTAAAGAAAATGGGAGTTAAAGGGAGCATTTGTGCAGCTCAATCCAAAGGATGGTCCCAACGACTGCGGCTGCCAGGGATCCATCCCACAATCAGTCACCAAACATAGACACTATATCATATGTCAGCAAGATGGTGCTGAAAGGGCCCGGATATAGCGGTCTCGGGGGAAAACATACCAATCCCTGGCAAACATGGAGGCGGAAGCTCACGNTGGCCATCAGTGGGAAGAGAGGCCCCTTGGTTATGCAGACTTTATTTGCCCCAATTCAGGGGAACACCGGGGCCAGGGGGTGGGAGCGGGTGGGTAGGGTAGCAGGGCCGGGAGGGGGGAGGATATAGGGAACTTTCTGGATAACACTTGAAATGTAAATGAAGAAAATATCTAATAAAAGTTGAAAAAAAAAAAAAAAGAAAATGGGCTTTTAGGATAATTTTTCATATTTAAAAAACTTAATAATAACAACAATAATATTTTAAGTTTAAATACTTCTGATCATTTTTTTGTTTTTTTAAATTTTTTCTTGGGGTTTGTGTGTGTGAATAAATTTTTTAAAATATTTCTTTTCTACATGAATGGACGTGGCTTTGGTAGTTTATTATTATTGTTGTTATTTTTAAATATAATGTCTTAAATCTCAATTTAGAAATATTTTTCCCTACACAGATGTGGTCGGGATAATTTTTTTATATAATAAAAATAGTATCTAACATGCGACAGTGTTATATATTGTGTAGTGGGTGCAACACGTGTGGTAATATATGGCCATTTACTATCAGGAAAAAAATACAGATGATATATAGCATAATGTATATGTAATATGTAATAAAAAACTATATAACTTAAAATACCATATGATAGGATATGATAGATATATCATGTGTACTGAAATACTCTTCCCTGCAATTCTTTTCCGTAATAAAAACAACACATAATGTGATAATGTAATTAATAATAATTTCTTGAGAAAATTTCGAATTTATATATTATCCTGTTGCATATTGATTTTCTATATATTTTTTATATTATACATTACATATATTTTATTTTAAACTACATATTTTATTACATGGTATATAATGCATACATGACAATATCATTTTTCTGCTATCACATTGTTGCATGTTACCACATGTACTATACAAACCACATGTTATGTTACATTATTGCACGTTAGATATTATAATGACTTTCTCTGCAATTCTTTTCCGTAATGAAAACAATACATAATGTGATGATAAAACATACGTAGTACACGACATATGCAGTCATCAATAAAGTGAGTAATAAGAAAAATAACATGAGGTAATAATAATAATAACACGTTTTCATACCATAACATCTACCCAAGTTTCTAAATTACATAATAAAAAGTTTTAAAAATTAGAATTTTTTTCAAGTATTTGGGGAAAGGAGGGTAGGGGGTGGAATTTAAAACAAATTTTTTTGAACTCATCACCTTCGGAAGAGCAGTTAGTGCTCTTACCCGCTGAGCCATCTCACCAGCCCGTCAAAACTTTTCTAAACAGCTATTTTTGTAATAAATTAAATATGTAAGGTGTAATAATGTAATATAACACAGTACATACAGCACACAGGATGATATGTAATATGGTAAGAATAAAAACAATATCTCATATATATAATGCAATGATAAATTTTGTAGCAATTTTTATATATAAAGAGACTATGTAACATGATAATGTAATATACAGCACATACGACATAACAATGGGTTATTAATAAGAATAATATAAAATAAAATATATATAATGCAATAATAAATTTTGTAGCAATTTTTATGGCTTATGTGATATATATGATAATATGCAATATATAAGGTAATGGTACAAGAACACACACTTTGGGACAGTCAATATGCTGAGTAATATATTACTATGATATAACACACACTGTATATAACACATAGGGTAACATAGAAACGTACAATAGTGAAAATACAGCATAATGTTATAATAAGTTATAATAAATAATAATAAGAAAACTGATTTTTAAAAAGTAGTTTGGAAAAAAATCAATTTTTAAAAAATACAAGCCTGTCGTGACATCTCCAGCAATGACCACGGTGACAACCAAGGTAGGGGTTCTTTTTTTAGCTTTTTAAAAATTTATTTACTTATTTAAATTTGAATTTGTGTGTGTGTGTGTGTAATTTGTGATTTTTTACTTTTTCCGAAAATTTCAGGTTTTTTTGTCACCTCCTCTTAGTGTATTTTTCTTTCTTTTTGTGGATTTTTTTTGTTGTTTTTTTGGCGCCCTGCGTGACGCCGTGGTTCACGCATCCTCTGTGTCTGTGTTCTCTTCTTCTGTGAAAATTAAAAAGTAATAATAAACTGCACACTTAAAAAAAAAATCCAAAACTGCGAAATCACGCAACCACAAACCAAAAAGCAAATAAACTCAAAATTTTAAAATTTTTATTATTTATTTATTTGTTTGTTTTGTTTTTTGAGAATTTATATTTTTTTAGGTTAAAATGTCAACGTTTTCCCAGCTCAGGGAAAAAATGTGAATTTTTATTTATATTTGTTCATTTTTAAAAATTGTTTAAAACTTAAATATTGGATTTTCCCCCCAAATGTTTAATAAATTACCATGAGGATTTTTTTCAATTCTTTTTGAAAATAAAATAATTCATTTTCATTATGACAACATTTTTAAAAAGAAGAAAATGTGAAATTTCTTTTCCAAAAAAAAATTTTTTTAAACCGAAATAAGATTTTGTCCCTTGCCCTCTGGCCTCAGCGAGGAGAAATCACGATTTTTTTTTTCTCTTATCCTTCCCGGTGCTGCGAGCATTTGAACCCCTGCTTCCTCCCCAAGCTGTCCCGGTCTTCGGCCGTGGGCTCTGTGGAAGAAATTTCCATTTTTTATTTTTTAAAATTCATTTATTTCTCAGTTTTGGCGAAGTGAGGGCCCTGCTTAACCCAATCTGAGGCAGGGGCATTGCTGCCTTGGGCCGGGGCTGGGTTTTTCTTTATTGGGGAAACAATCGCGACATCCTGGGGTTTCTAGGGGGGTGATTTAAATTTTGGGATAAAAATGATGTACGGTGCAGTGACAGCCAATCTAACGGTAAAAATAACATATGACATGTGATAGTGTGGCATAACGTATAGTGCGAGTGCATGTTACACACGATGTACAGCAATGCGATAACATCAGGAAGCCTTATATAAAATAATATTTAAAGAAAGTCAGGTTTTAGGATAATTTTTCATATTTAAAAATTTTATAATAATAACAATAATAATATATCTTAAGTTTAAATATTTTTTCCTACATGGATGGATGCGGCTTTCGTAGTTTATTTTTAAAAATAACAATAATCATGATGATAATGAAAATTTCATGTTTTTTTGTGTGTGAATTTTGTCGCTCACTTCATGATGTCGTGTGCGTAGTTCATTTTTCCTGTGAGTCGCCACCCCCACTCCTCACGTTGATTCTTCCTGTGCAAAAAGGAAAAATAAAAAATTTAAAAATACCTGCAGATGAAAGGACCCCCGTAGGGAGACCTCCACTCAAGTCACGGGATATTGGCGAATCCCCCAAGAACTCACAGAAGACCAGGCTTGCTGTAAATCACATGAGGCTTTATTCGGGGAAAGCCAGAGCTCTGGGGAAGACTCATATCCTGGAAGTGGATAGAGGAGTCGACCCTGAGGTAAAAGAGGACCCAGTTTTTATGGTTTCTCAAGAGGGAGAGAAGGAGGAGGAGGGAGTAGGGGATTTTTCTGATTTGACAATATCTGACAATATCCATTCTTTCTACAGAAGAAATGGGTACATGGTAGATTTTTATGCTCGGGTGCACAGGTGCAAAGTGAAATTCTTACCACAAACACTTGGCAGTGAGCTGCATCTCAATCTATCAACTAACTCACAAACTCTTGGCAATGAGCTATAGCAGTTGGCAAATACATGCATTCAAAGGACAGTAGGGGCAAGCACACAGATTCAAGTAATGTTCAGGCTATTATATTTAGCTATGTAAAGGCTTTCTACTAATAATGAAATCTCTTTCCCAGTTTTGGGGTCTTTGAGACCTGTTACATTTTCTCAGGATCTTTCATTCCCCACTTCTTCTAGTAACTAGTTCTAATCTTAGGACTAGACTTCGACCTCTCCATCTAAGATTTGTAGGGACAGGTATTGCTGTCTCAATACCATCAGCTGGACAGCACTAATTCTTTCCCTAACAAAGTCTATTAAGAATTAATGGGCCACACGTTAGTAGCAAAAGCAAAATTATTATTGGGCTCATCAAAAGAGAAATGAGGGTAGTCAACCAAGGGGATTTATTAAAAAGTCCTTTAAACCATCTGGTCTGTGCTTCTCGGTCTCTCTTCTTTTTTTCTAGTCTATCTCTCAACTTGCTCATAGTCTTCTATTACTCCAGAGTGGTCTACATAAAAGCAACATTTTTCTTTTAAGGCAGCACATAACCCTCCTTCTTCAGGGGCCTTTCCAGCGAGGTTCCGGATTCTCAGCTCAGTGTCGTTGGACGAGTACTGCGTCTTCCACCTGGAACTGGTATGGCACCATCAAATCTCTAGGTTCATAGGCATCTTTGAGCTGTTCCCAGGTGGTGTTTCTGACCACTTTTAGGGCTTTCATGTGTGCAAACAACAAAGGACCAGGGTTAAACTCTAGAGGTTCTAACATTTCTCCCATTTTAGTAAGCAGGGGTGGTCTCCCATATAGGATCTCGTATGGTGTAAGGTTGAACTTCCCTGGGTGTTCCTGACACGGAACAAGGCAAAGGGAAGGAGAGCTGTCCAGTCATTTTCGCCGGTCTCTAAGGTCAATTTAGAAAGGTCTCTTTTAGAGTTCTAAAATAGAAAAGATAGACGGGACTTGAGACCCCAGATATTCGTGTTACATTAAAAGTTAGTTAGGGGTCAACCTACCGGTCAGGGACTGAATGGACCCGTTGTTTCCGTCCAAACAATAGTCTGGGCTAATGGAATCCATATGGTTTTACACCTTTTTAGAGAAGATCCTAGAAGAAATCCACGACATTGGCAGTTTCTTATTTAGTTGGATAAGCTTCTACCTATCCTGAAAAAGTTTCTATAAAAACTAAAAGATATTTATTACCATATTTAGCCAGTTTCACTTAAGTAAAGTTCACTTCTCAATAAGCTCCAGTGCAATCTCTTTGTAATCTTTTTCTCAGAGGATATTTTGAATATCCTGCGTTAGTCATAACACACAGTACACAGTTTTTGACCACTGCCTCTGTAACATCAGAGAGTCTTAAAACATGAAAGTTAGATGCTTTGACCAGAGTTTGTAGATGTTTGGCTCCTAGGTAAGACAGCCAGTGTAAATTTTTAACATCTTTTTTTTTTCTTCTTGTGGCAGTGCCACTCTACCATCATTGGTCATTTTCTGACCTCTTGAATTCTCTGCAGTGACTCCCAACTTATAATTGGCAGATGGACAGCTTCAAGGAGACTCAGAATCTCCTCTTCTATAGATGGCATCATGAACATGGGCTGTAGCAAAAGCATACCTGCTATCGATGTAGATGTTGATGGGCCACCCCTCAGCCATCCGAAGAGCCTGAGTTTGGGCAATTAGCTCCACTTTTTGTGCTGACGTACCCTCTGGCAGGCTGTCAGCCCACACGATTCGCTTGTCATCTACCACCGCCGCCCCTGCCATCTTCTTAACTTCTGCCAGGAAGCTGTTTCTGTCTTTGTACCAGCTTGGAACACCTGGCCATGGCTGGTCACGGAGATCACTCCAGATTCTTGTTTGTTCTGCAAGAATGTCCATACAGCAGTAAACGGGTGAGGAGTCTGTACACTGTCTCGGAGCAGTAGTTGGTGCCGGAATCTGAGTCACAGTCTTTTTTTCTAGCCTCAGTCAGCCATCACTTTTCATCTTGAAGGGTGTATCTCAGGTAGACTACCTCCATCTGACATAACTGGGCCTTTTTAGCAGAGGCCCGGTACCCCAACTCATCTAGTTTATGAGCCATTGGGGTAACTGCGTCCAGGTCAATTGTCTCGTTTGTCCAGTATCAGGATCTCTCTATTCAAAAGCAAATATGGGCTGACTAGAGGAATGTAACTTTAAGAAAAAAAAAAAAAAAAAATCTTTGCCAGGTTTCTTTACCGGCAGCAGGGGAGTGTTCTAGGGCGACTGCCTTGATGTAATAGTCTCTGAATATGTGGCCTGATTCTCTCCCTTGCTTCACGGCTCACTGGGTATTGTCGCACCCCCATAGGGGTCGCATCTATCTTCAGTCTCATAACCAAGGAGGGGGGGGGGCTTTAATGGCCATCTCCATACCTCCAGTCTCTGCCCATGCTTTGGGGAAGGCAGTCAGCCAGTCTTTCAGGTCTAACAATTCTGTTTGCCTTTTATATTCATGTAAACAATATTCTTCTTCAAGTTGAAGGGCCAATACCATGGAAGTGGGGGATTCTCAACTCTTTTTGAGTAAATCTGATAGTCAAAAGATCTCTTCCTAGAAGCGGCGTAGGACACTCAGAAATGACTAAAAAGGAATTATTTACTTGTCCTTTTCCCAAATCAACAGTGCGTGTAGTGGTCCAGGGGTATTGTTTCTGACCAGTGGCTCCAATTACTATGGTTTTTTTTCTTTAGGGCCTTCCCGTGCCCAATGTTCTTTCTTTTTGCAATAGGCACATTGGTCTTTTTCTAAAGTCTTCTGGATAGGTCTTTTTTCTTCCAGGTTTAGATTCCCTGTTGCCCAGGTACCCTGTCTATCTATTCTTAGGCCTGTTTCTCTCTTTATGTTCTCCTACAACTGCGGCCAAAATCCTGCTTAAGTTTCTCTCTTACACCTTTTCTGCCTCTTTGACTAAATCTTGCAAAGCCATGGAAGTCCTTCTAGTCCCTGTAACTTTTTTAATGTCAGAAGCTGCTTGGCCTATAAAGGCCATAGCAACCGCAGCTTGTTGTCCCTCAGAGGTCAGATCAAAAGGAGTATATTGTCTGTAAGCCTCTATCAATCTCTTTAAAAACACTGATGGGGGCTCCGTAGGGCCCTGCATCACTTCTCTTACCTTAGCCAAATTGGTGGGGCGCTTTGCCGCTCCCTTCAGACCTGGGACCAGAGCACGGCGGAATACTGTCAATCTCTCCCTACCTTGAGCCGTATTGTAGTCCCAATCTGGCCAGTCTAGAGGAAATCTAGCATTTATCTCATTAGGCAAGTTGGTTGGAACTCCATTCACTCCAGGGACATTCTTCTGAGCCTCCAAGAGGATTCGCTCCTTTTCCTCAGTAGTAAACAGGACCTGGAGGAGTTGCTGACAATCATCTCAAGTGGCAACCACTCTTTTGTATTCTCTGAAATGATCGGGGCAGTCCGACCGACCTAAGAGTTTCTTTCTCCGTACCAATCGAAAAGTCAATATGTTTATTTGTCCTTGACCTCCCAAACGTCCCTGACGACTAGACGTCCGTCCAGAGGGTGTCGTCTCAAAGGAAAAGCAGAAGTGGTGTCGGGAGTTCCACCTGCAGGGGGATTCTGGGCCCGTCTGCTTCGGGTCCCAGTTGCTGGGCCCCAGGGCTGGGCACAGGGACCTTTGAAGGTGTGGGATCCAGCAGGGGCAAAGGATAAGGTGGAGGAAGAGGTTCTGGCCACTCAGGAGGCCCCTCGATCTTGGGATAGATCTTGGGGGCTTTGGGTTGAGGCGAAGGTTCTGTTCCAGGAGGAACCTTTGATTTCACTTTTGTCCCACAGAGAGCCAGGGCTCGGGAGCCTGGCTTCTGTGGTGGGATCCACAGCTTTATCCATGATGGTGGATCCTGAACGAGATTCTGCCAAACAGTTATGTATGGCTGCTGGTCCGGGTGGGACCCAGGTCCATTCTGAAAAACAATGGCTTTAATTTCAAGTATTAAGGTCAAGTCAAAAGTCCCTTCTTGTGGCCAGCCTACCTCAAAAGTTGGCCACTCAGAGGCACAAAAAGTCTGCCAAGGTCCCTTCTTGATTTCTATTGAAAGGTTATGGGCCCTTGTCCTAACTTCAGTCTAATGGTCTAGGGTCAAACTAAGAGGGGTTGTCACAGTCTGTCCCATCGTCCAAACCTACAAATGAAGCCACAATTACTCTGATACCTAAACCACATAAAGACACAACAAAGATAGAGAACTTCAGACCAATTTCCCTTATGAATATCGATGCAAAAATACTCAACAAAATTCTCGCCAACCGAATCCAAGAACACATCAAAACGATCATCCATCATGACCAAGTGGGCTTCATCCCAGGAATGCAGGAATAGTTTAATATATGGAAATCTATCAAAGTAATACACTGTATAAACAAACTCAAAGATAAAAACCACATGATCATCTCCTTAGATGCTGAGAAAGCATTTGACAAAATCCAACACCCATTCATGATAAAGGTCTTAGAAAGATCAGGAATTCAAGGCCCTTACCTAAACATGATAAAAGCAATCTACAGCAAACCAGTGGCCAACATCAAACTAAATGGAGAGAAGCTGGAAGCAATCNATAGGTGGAAGAATAACATGAACTAACTAGTACCCCTGAGCTCATGTCTCTAGCTGCATATATAGAAGAGGGTGGCCTAGTTGGCCATCAGTGGGAAGAGAGGCCCCTTGGTTATGCAGACTTTATATGCCCCAATACAGGGGAACGCCAGGGCCAAGGGGTGGGAGCGGGTGGGTAGGGGAGCAGGGCCGGGAGGGGGAAGGATACAGGGAACTTTCTGGATAACACTTGAAATGTAAATGAAGAAAATATCTAATAAAAGTTGAAAAAAAAAAGTCCCCTCTGGTGGCCAGCCTACCTCAAAAGTTGGCCACTCAGAGGCACAAAAAGTCTGCCAAGGTCCCTTCTTGATTTCTATTGAAAGGTTATGGGCCCTTGTCCTAACTTCAGTCCAATGGTCTAGGGTCAAACTAAGAGGGATTGCCACAGTCTCTCCCATCGTCTAAACCTACAAATAACACAAAACACAAGCAAAAAACAAACACAAAAAGCACAAAGAGACTGACAATTGCCTGCTTGCTACTAGACAGACAAAACCATTTCAGAGTTGCAGAAGGGTGAGGTGGTGTGTAAGTCTTCCAATCCAGGAAGACCACCGAATCTTCACACCTGTCCCAGATGGACTCCTGGAGTCCTTCTCCCCACTTTGAGGCATCCCCCAGAGCGACATCCAGTGACTCCAGCACGTCTGCTGATCACACTCCGTGTCTCCTCTCGAGACTCGGGCCTCCGTTTCTCATGAAACGTCGCGGCTGTAAATTTGATCACTGAACCTTGCCGGCATACACAACAGAGACAATCTCAGACAAGAAAGCTCACCTCCAAGTAGGTCTCTGGAGACGTGGGTGGTCGCAAAATCCTGGACGAGCCCCCAAATGAAAGGACCCCCTGTAGGGAGACCTCCACTCAAGTCACGGGATATTTGCGAATCCCCCAAGAACTCACAGAAGACCAGGCTTGCTGTAAATCACATGAGGCTTTATTCGGGGAAAGCCAGAGCTCTGGGGACGACTCATATCCCGGAAGTGGATAGAGGAGTCGACCCTGAGGGAAAAGAGGACCCAGTTTTTATGGTTTCTCAAGAGGGAGAGAAGGAGGAGGTGGGAGTAGGGGATTTTTCTGATTTGACAATTTCTGACAATATCTATTCTTTCTACAGAAGAAATGGGTACACGGTAGATTTTTATGCTCGGGTGCACAGGTGCAAAGTGAAATTCTTACTACAAACACTTGGCAGTGAGCTGCATCTCAATCCATCAACTAACCCACAAACTCTTGGCAGTGAGCTATAGCAGTTGGCAAATACATGCATTCAAAGAACAGTAGGGGCAAGCACACAGATTCAAGAAATGTTCAGGCTATTATATTTAGCTATGTAAAGGCTTTCTACTAATAATGAAATCTCTTTCTCAGTTTTGGGGTCTTTGAGACCTGTTACATTTTCTCAGGATCTTTCACAGAGAGCCGCGGTGAGCGGTGACAGCATTCGCCATTACAAGATGGCCCTGGCATCCGGTGCTCTCATAAATTACAAGTGGACTGCACATTGTGCTAGTGGAAAAAGCACGCCAAGTCACAGCTCATCCCGGGGCGTCTTATGGGGTAATGGGCAAGCAACCAATCTAAAGTGAACACCCCGCTTTAGGGTCTTAAAAGCAGCACCTTTCTGGGGCTCAGGGTCTTCCTCTTCATGATGCAATAAACGCTTGCTGCAGAAGGATCCTGTGTGTCCCATGTGCGTTCTTGCTGGTGAGATGAAGCGCAGGTCAAATACCAGCTTTACTTTTTTTTTTTTTTTTTGGCATGGACATGGACGTTGTGAGGATAATTTTTTCATATAATTAAAATGGTATCTAACGTGTGACAATGTGATATAATGTTTAGTGTGTGCAACACGTGTGGTAATATATGGCCATTTGCTATCAGGAAAAAATAGAGGATATATAGCATAATGTACTTGTAATATGTCATAAAAATCTATATAACTTAAAATAACACATGATACGATAGATATATTATGTATACTGAAATAATTTTCCCTGCAATTCTTTTTTGTAATAAAAACATCACGTAACGTGATAATATAATTAATGATAATTTCTTGAAAAAAACGTCGATTTTATATATTATCATGTTACCTATTATTTTTATATATTTCATTTTTATATTATACATTATATATATTATTTAAAAATATATATTTTATTACATGGTATATAATGTATACTTGACAGTATAGTTTTATATCACAGAGAGCATAGATATTATAATAATTTTATAACTATATATTATTATATAATAATTATTGGATATTATAATAATTTTCTCTGTGATTCTTTTTCCGTAACAAAAACAACACATAACGTAATGATATAACATGCATGGTACACGACATATGCAGTCACCCATAAAGTGAGTTTTAAGAAAAATAACATTGGGTAATGACCAAGCCAGCTCAGTCAGTCAACAGGTTCTCCAGCGCAGGAGCGAGGATTGAAAAGAAAGAGACAATTAGACAATGCTGCAGCGTGACCCCAGTCCATTCTGAGACTGAAGGCAAAGTTTTATTTACCAATCCACTTTTAAACCAAATTTATTACATGCAAGTATTTGGGGCAAGCAGTACAATAAGGACCTACAAACAAGGCAACAGGACAGTTGTAAAAAAGGGCTTGCCATAGAAACCTGAGCCCACTTCCTCGTCCAAGCCCAAAGCCTTGCCTGAAGCTTAGTTCCACCCTTAAACTAAAATTCCTGCTTTATCTTACTTCTCTATTACAACCTAAAGTTAGCTTTTTGCTGAAACTTACTTCCTTATTATGCCCTGATGTCAGATCTCTGCCTGAGCTTGCTCCCAAGGTCAGATTCATGTCTCAAAGCCATTTCTTTCTCCTTGTTAGTGTCAGACGTCTGCCAAGCGGTAGCCCAAAAGGCTTCCCACAAGGTAATAATAATAACCCATTTTTATATCATAGCATCTCTCCAGGTTTTAATTTACATCAAAATTAAAAGTTTTAAAATTAGGAATTTTTTCAAGTATTTTGGGAAGGGGTGGGAGTGGGGGCAGAATTTAAATTTTAAATTTTGTTGCTGCCCCCCCCACCGGTCTGGGTGGAAGGGACTTGGTGGACAAATTCGGACCTGGATAAATTTTTTAAACAATTTTTTATTATAATAAAAATAATATATAACGTATAATAATGTAATATAACATGTGGTCTCTATAGCATGTGTGATAACGTGTAACAGTGTGATAGCAGAAAAAATTATATATAATACATACTGTCATGTATACGCTATATACCATATAAAAATATATATTTTAAAATAAATTATAATATGTATAATGGATAATAAAATATTTTTTATGAATTTTTTATACTTTAAAAGAAATAGATAACATGATAATATAACACACAGCATACAATGTATATGTATATGTATATGGTAATAAATATAATGCTACCATAATAATAATATAATTATTATTATATTATATACTTTAAAGTAACTTATATATGATGTATAATAAAATAATTTTATGATATTTTTATATATTACATAATATGATAATATTTATTTATATCATTATTGTAAATACTATAATATTTATAATAATGATATTTTTAGATTAAAACGTCGATGTTTTTCCATCTAACAGAAACAACATGAATTTTTATTTTTTATTTATTTTTTATTTTTTAAAATTTAAATGTTGGGGGTTTTTTCGATTTTTTTTTTTCGTAAAAATATAACATCACATTTTTATATATAACTCTCTCAGTTTCAGGGAAGTGGGGTCGCTGCTTACCCCTGATCTAAGGCAGGGGCATGGCCTTTTTGGGAAACAATGGCAGCAACGACTTGGGGTGGCTAAGGGTGGGGAAGATTTAAATTTGGGGAATAAAAATGATGTACAGCACAGTGACAGCTGATTTAACAATAAAAATATCATATAGTGTGTGATAACGTGGCGTAACATATGGAGCATGTGCATGTTACACGCAATGTATGATGTCACAATAAAAAGAAATGTGAGATAAAATATGAGTAAAATAGACTTTTAGAACAATGTTTTCATATTTAAAGAGTTAATAATAATAATAATAATATTTTAGATTTTAAATTTAGAAATTTAATTTTTCCCACACGGATGCTACTATAGATTAAAACTTTGGACTCCAGAATTTTTTAAAATAACTTTTTATATAAGAGTGGTCTACAACATGTGACCACATGGTACAGTGTGCGGTGTGTGGAACAAGTACAGTAATATAGATGATACATAGTATAATGAAAATTTTATTATATATAAATAAAGTAATGTAATATATAATAAAATAAATTTTCTGACATTTTTTTATATAATAAAAATATGTAACAATGATATAAGACAGTTTATGATGTATATCATAATAAAAAATATGATAATAATAAAAATAACACATAATATGTTATGATAATAACATAAAATAAAATAAAAATAAATTATGCCATGAGCACCTAAGCATATCTGAGTGTCTAATACCCTCCCATAATATAAAAAAAATATATAATTATTATTATGATGATTATTATATTATAATAATTATTATTCAGAGGTCAGGAAGTCTCAGTGTCTCTATTTCACTGGAAAGTCAGGGGTCACGTCGCAGGGTAACATCGGGGTCATGTGACACAGTGTGGTTTTATGCTGATTCCTTATATAATCAAAATGAGGTGCAGGATAATAATGTGATATCACACATAGTGTATGTGACGTATACGGTGATATAAATGACAGTAAAAATAATAAAATTTCTATACAGCATAACGATACCATAGCACATTGTCATGTAATTAAAATCTACCCACATTTCTAATTTGCACCCCCAAAAAAAAGAGTTTTAAAAATTAGGGTTCTTATTTTTCTAATTTTGCAAATTCGGGCTCCAAAACTTTTTTAAACCATGTTTTTTATATTAAATGTAATATATAACGTAATAATATAACACTATGCATACGACACACAGTAATAATAAAAGATTAGTGTCTAACAGGTAACACAAAAATCGATTTTTGAAGCAATTTTTTATTTAATAAAGAGAATATGTAACATGATAATATATAATACATAGGGTATACGATGCATGTGAAAATATATGACAATGGTGATTAATAAGAATAATATATAATAAAGTATTTATAATGCAATAATAAATTTTGTGGCAATATTTTATAGTATATGTGTCACATGACACGATACAATATATAAGGTAATGGTAAAATAACAATAACAAGTGATTTGATAATAATTATATGATATAACACACACCAAATACAACACATGGGATGGTATATAAACATACAATAATGAAAATACTGTATAATATAATAAATCATATCATGTAATAATAATAATAATAATAAAAAAACTGATAAAAATATAAACACTGGTAATATCACTGATAATGACTAAGGAACGGTCTTTACTTATTTATTTATTTATTTTTATTTATTTATTTTTGGAAAAATTTGGGGGGGGGTTGTGAATTTTTTCACTCTCTGCATGACATTGTGTCTGCGGGTCACACTTCTTCTATGTCATCCCCACACCCCACATGGACTCCTCTACAAAATGCAAATAAAATAAAATAAAATAAAATAAAATAAAATACCAACTTCTTTTATATATAAGAAAAATTCCAAAATTGTAAAATCATGCAACCAGAAAATAAAAATAATAAACTTGATTATTTATTTATTTATTTATTTATTTATTTACTTATTTTTGAGTTTTTTTTTTTTAGGTTAGAATGCCTACCTTTTTTTGCTCTTATGGAAAAAACATGAATTTTATTTTATTTTATGTTATATTTACATTTTTAATTTATAGTTTTTTTCTCAAATGCTTAATATCCGATCCTGTGGATTTTTTCCCTTTTTTTTAAATAAAATTTATTTTTATTTTTATTTTTATTTTCTTAAATTTTTTATTAAAAAATCCAATTATCAATTTAAAAACTTTAAATTTAAAACATTATTGTTATTTTTTTAATATAACCACCAGAACCGCATCCATCTATGCAGGGAAAAAATTGTATTTGAAATATATAAAACTGTATAATCCTTGAAAAAAGATTTTAAAAACACTAAAATTCTTTAAAAACAAAACATAAAAATTATATAAAAAAAAACAGTTAAAAAATTGGATTTTGTTTTTATTTTTTAAATTGTAAGAAATTAATTTTTTTTTTCCCTGCATGGATGTGGCTATGGTCCAGATAATTTTTTTTATATAATTAAAATGGTATCTCACAGCCAGGCAGTGGTGGCGCACGCCTTTTATATCAGCACTCGGGAGGCAGAGGCAGGCGGATTTCTGAGTTAGAGGCCAGCCTGGTCTACAAAGTGATTTCCAGGACGGCCAGGGCTACACAGAAAAACCATGTCTCGAAAAAAACAAAACAAAACAAAACAAAACAAAACAAAACAAAACAAAACACAAACAAACAAACAAAAAATGGTATCTGGCATGTGATAATGTGATATAATATGTAGTGTGTGCAACATGTATGGTCATGTATGGCAGGGTAATAGCAGAAAAAATAGTAGATAACATATAGTATAATATATATGTAGCAATAAAACATTATATAATTTAAAATAATATATGGTACATATAACATAATAAAGTAATCATTCTATAATAAAAGCAATACATGACGTGACAATGGTCAGGGGACGGGGTGGCAAATTTGGATCTGGGAATTTTTTTAAATACTTCTTTTTATTATAACAAATATAATATATATGTAACATGTAATAATGTACTGTAACACATGGTATATGCGGCACATGTAACAATGTGTAACAATGTGACAGCAGAAAAAATATAGATAACACATAGAAAAATGTGTACATTACATATCCTGTAATAAAGTATATTACATATTTTAAAATAATATAATCTATAATATATAAAAATAATTTTTAAGACATGTTTTATATATTAAAAACATTATGTGACAATATAATACACAGTATGCAATATATGTGGTAGTAAATAAAATTATACCATAATAATAATAATAACATAATATAATAATAAACAAAATTTTTTTAAAAATCAACCTTTTATTTAAAAACTCAAAAACCATGAAATCTCATGACCACAAAAGAAAAAAATAATAAACTGAATTTTTTTTTAATTTTTTTTTTACATTAAAATGTCAGCCTTTCCCCATTTTAGGGAATATTTCCCTTTAAATTTTTTTTTTGAAATTAAAATATCGGTTTCTTTTTCTCAAATGTTTAAGAAGCGACCACGCAGATTTTTCTCGATTGTATTTTATGAAAACAAAATTAATTTTTTATCCTTGAAAATTTTTTAAAAAGTCAAAAATGATTTTCCAAAAATTACCTTTTTTATTACACTGTTTTTTATAGTACATGTAATATATAACATAATATATAAGGTAATAATATAATAAGTTGGATACATCACATAGGATATGTAATACAGCAATAATAAAAATAATAGTATCTAATGTCTAATTAGTTTCCGCCCCCAACAGAAAAAGATATAATAAATATAATATATAGTATACACATATGATAATATATAATAATAGATTGTTAATAAAAATAATACTTAATAAAATATGTAATACAATAATAAATTTTGTGGCAATGTTTTACAGTATATGTGACAGAGACGATAACATACAATATATAAGGTAGTGGTAAATTAACAATAACAAATAATTTAGAACAATCAATATGATGAGTAACATATTAATTTGATATAACACGCACCATATGCAACACATGGACTGATATATAAACGTACAATAATAAAAATAGTAAATAGCATAAAATATATAATATCCAATAAAGTAATTTTTATGGTCTCTTGTAAAATAAAAACAACATGGGACATAATAATGCCATATAATACATAGTATATAATATGTGTGGTACTAAAATAAATAATATAGAAATAAAATTAATATAGAGCATGGTAATAGCAGATTTAATAATAAAAATAATATATGACGTATGATAACCTGCAGTAACACATAGAGTATGTACATATTACACGTAATGTAAATGACGCGATAACAACACGAAGCCTAATATGAAATAATATATAAGGAGAATAGGCTTTTAGGGCAATTTTTTTTATATTTAAAATTAATAATAACAAGAATAACAATATTTTTAATTTAACATTTTTTTGCAGCACGTGTTACTTTATATTTAATATTTAAATTTTGGAATTTTTTTATTTTTCCTGCACGGATGTGGCCGTTGTCCGGAAAGTAGACGCGAGAATTTTTTTTTAATAATTTTTTAAAATAAAATGATCTATAACGTGTGATAGTGTGTGCTATATGTGACACATACGGTAATGTATGAAAATATGATAGCAGAAAAAATAATAGATGATGTGTAGTATAATGTATATGTAATATATAATAAAAACTTATGTAACTTACAATACCATATGATATAATATATACTATGTAATAAAGTGATTGTTTCTGACAATATTTTCTATCAAAAGAAAAACATGTGGTAATATGATGTAATACATAGTATATGACATATGAAGTAATAAAAGAAATAAGATACTAATAAAAATAACATAGTATGATAATAGCAAAGTTAATAATAAGAATGACACATAACATAATATGATGTAATCTATGGTATATATATATATATACATATTTTTAAATAACTTTTTATGTAACAACAATGACCTATAATGTGTAATAATATCGTATGTAGTATATGTAATGCGCAGGATAGCATATGACAATTTAGTAGCAGTAAAAATGATATAAATATATACACATAGTATATATTATGTAATAAAATATACATGAAAATACTATATGATACACTATATAATAAAATAATTTTTCTATAATAGAAACAACATGGGACATGATAATATGATATAACATTTATGATGTGCTATACGTGGTAATAAGTAAAATAACATATAGTGTAAAAATATGACAAATTAATATCATAAAATTGATTTAACTTCCTAACATAGCAAAAAGAGAATTTTATAAATAAATTAAGTTTTCTTTTAGGTTTCTTAAGGGGGAAAAGGAATTGTGGGAGGAAATTGAAATTAATTTTTTTCTCCTGGATATATAAATGTACAATAATAAAAATAATAAATAGTATAAAATATATAATATCCAATGAAGTAATTTTTATGGTCTCTTTTGTAAAATAAAAACAATATGGAACATAATAATCTGATATAATACATAGTATATAATATGTGTGGTATTAAAAGAAATAATATAGAAATAAAATTAATATAGAGCATGGTAATAGCACATTTAATAATAAAAATTATATATGACATATAATAACCTGCGGTAACACATAGAATATGTATATATTTCACGTAATGTAAATGATGCAATAACAAGAAGCCTAATATGAATTAATATATAAGGAGACTAGGCTTTTAGGGCAATTTTTTTATGTTTAAAATTAATAATAACAAGAATAACAATATTTTTAATTTAACTTTTTTTTTACAGCACGGACAGACACGGCCATGTTACTTTATATTTAATATTTAAATTTTGGAATTTTTTTCTTTTTCCTGCACGAATGTGCCGTTGTGGTTGGGAAAATGGACTTGAGAATTTTTTTTTTAATAATTTTTTAAATAAAATAATCTATAATGTGTGATAGTGTGTGCTATATGTGACACATATGGTAATGTATGGGAATATGATAGCAGAAAAAATAATAGATGATGTGTAGTATAATGTATTTGTAATATGTGATAAAAATTATGTAACTTAAAATACCATATGATATAATATATAGTATGTAATAAAGTGATTGTTTCTGACAATATTTTCTATAAAAAAAAGAACACATGATAATATGATGTAATACATAGTATATGACATAAGAGGTAATAAAAGAAATAAGGTACTAATAAAAATAACATATAGTATGATAATAGCAAAATTAATAATAAGAATGACATGTAACACAATATGATGTAGCAAATAGTATATATACACACAGATTTAAATCACCTTTTATGGAATAAAAATGACCTATAATGTGTAATAATATAGTATGTAGTATATGTAATTTGTTTGGTTTTCGAGAATTTTTTTTTTTTTTTTTAGGTTAAAACATCAACGTTTTCCCATCTTAGGGAAATAATGTGAATTTTTACTTATTTTTGTTCATTTTTAAAAATTGTTTAAAATTTAAATATTATTTTTTTCCAAATGTTTAATAAACAACCACGCTGATTTTTTTCAATTATTTTTGAAAATTAAAAAAAAATTATTTTTGAGAAAATTTTAAAGACGAAAATGTAAAATTTCTTTTCGAAAACAAACTTTTTAAAAACTGAAATACAATTTTATTTTCTCTGCCCTCTGGACTCAGTGAGGAGAAATTGCGATTTTTGTTTTTCTCTCTTTTCCTTCCCAGTACTGCACACACGAACCCCCACTTCCTCTCTGTGCCATCCAAGACCTCGGCCCTGGGCTTCATGGAAGAAATTTCCATTTTTTTATTTTTTAAAATTCATTTATTTCTCAGTTTTGGCAAAGTGAGATCCCTGCTTACCTCGATCTGAGGCAGGGGCATGGCTGCCTCAGGCCAGGGCTGGGTTTTTCTTTATCGGGGAAAAAATAAAATAAAATAAACTTAAAATTTTTTTATTATTTAAATAAAATGGGTTTTTAGGATAATTTTTCATATTTAAAATATTAATAACAATAATATTTTTAAGTTTAAAAATTTCCAATTATTTTGGGGGGGTTTTAATTTTTTTTCTTGAGGTTTGTGTGTGTGAATAAATCTTTTTAAATATTTTTTCCTACACGGATGGACTCAACTTTGGTAGTTTATTGTTATTATTGTTATTTTTAAATATTATGTATTAAATCTGAATTTAGAAATTTGGCTTTTTTTTTCCTGCACAGACGTGGTTGGAATATTTTTTTTTAATAATAAAAATGGTATCTAACATGTGACAGTGTCATATAATGTGTAGTGGACGCAACACGTGTGATAATATATGGCAGTTTAGTATCAGGAAAAAATACAGATGATATATAGCATAATATATATGTAATATGAAACAAAAAACTATATAACTTAAAATAACACATGATGTGATAGATATATCATGTGTACTGAAATTAACTTTCCCTGCAATTCTTTTCCATATTAAAAACAACATGTAATGTGATAATATAATTAATAATAATTTCTCAAGAGAACATTGATTTTATATATTATCATGTTATCTATTGTTTTATATATTTTATTCTTATATTATACATTATATATATTATTTTAAAATATATATTTTATTACATGGTATATAATGCATACATGACAGTATAATTTTCTTCTGCTATCACACTGTTGCACGTTATCACATGTGTTATGCAGCCCATATGCTGTTACATTATTACATGTTAGATATTATAATGATTTTCTCTGCAATTCTTTTCCGTAATTAAAAGAACACGTAATGTGATGATGTAACATACGTGGTACACAATATATGCAGTCATCCATAAAGTGAGTAATACGAAAAATAACATGAGGTAATATTAATAATAACAACACATTTTTATACCATAACTTCTACCCAAGTTTCTAATTTACATAATAAAAAGTTTTAAAAATTAGAATTTTTTTCGAGAATTTTGGGAAGGGGCAGAGGGTAGGGGGCGGAATTTAAATTTTAAAATTTGTTGTTGTTGTTGTTGTTGTTGTTTTCTCATATGGACGAATGCGGCTTCAGTACCAAATTCAGACCTGGATAATTTTTTTAAACAACTTTTTATTATAATAAAAAAATATATGATGTGTAACAATGTGGTAGCAGAAAATAATTATATATAACATATACTGTCATGTATACATTATATACCATATAATAAAATATGTACTTTAAATAACTTATAATATATAAAATGTATAATAAAATAATTTTAATGGAATTTTATGTATTATATAATATAATAATATTTATTTATATCATTATTATAAATATTATAATATAATAATAATAACAATATTTTTAGTGAAATAACATGAATTTATTATTTTTTTATTTTTTACAATTTAAATGTTGGGTTTTTATTACATGTTTAAGAAAAGACCACACGGTTTTGTTTTGTTTTGTTTTGTTTGTTTGTTTGTTTGAAAAATATAACATCACATTTTTATATATAACTCTCTCAGTTTTGTTGGGGTCCACTGCCCGCAGTGGACTGGGTTCCTGGAGGATTGGCCCGAAGCTGAAATGAAACTAAGGGAGTGGGGGAAGAAAGAAGGTCTCCGAGGCTACATGGTTGCTTCTGCTTAGAACGACTGTTTAATGGTGGACAAGCATTTGGGGATAAAGGAAGGGAAACCCCGCCCCCAGTCTTCTGCGCAGGCGT
>LR750165.1:743910-856083 GCA_902729485.2 Mus minutoides
ATGACATCTCAGGTTGCGCAGGTGGGCTGGTCGTAGGTGGGCCTCTGGTAAGCTGGGCGGAGCTGGGTGACCTAGGAGACGTGCAGAACCTGCTGCAGGGGTACCGGGCTCTCTTAGCCTAGTTAACAACACAATGGATGCCATTGGGTGTGGCACGGCTCTGGCCATTTGCACCAACTGTGTTGGTGGGGAAGGACACCACACAGTTTCAGGGAATTGAAGTCCCTGCTTACCCCTGATCTGAGGCAGGGGCATAGCTGTCTTGGGAAACAATGGCAACAACCTGGGGTTGTGGGGAGTGGGGGAGATTTTAATTTTGGGAATAAAATGATATACAGCGTGGAGATGGCAGATTTAACGATAAAAATATCATATAGCATGTGATAGATAATGTGACATAACGTATAGAGTGTGTGCATGTTACACGCAATGTATAATGATGTGATAACAAGAAGCGTGATATACAATATGAAGAAAATAGGCTTTTAGAACAATTTTTATATTTAAAAGTTAATAGTAATAATACTAATAATATTTTATTTTTCCCCAATAATATTTTAACATTTAAATTTAGAAAATTCTTTTTCCTGCATGGATGTAGCCATAGGTTAGGAATTTGAAGTCCAGATTATTTTTTTTAAATAACGTTTTATATAAGAATGATCTATTACATGTGACCATGGCGTACAGTGTGCGGTGTGTGGAACACGCATGGTAGAAAAAATAATAGAAGATATATAATATAATAATATTTTAAATTTGAATTTTGGAATGCATACATTTTAAATTAATATATAAAAATAATATTATATATATCAAATATATAAATAAAATAATATAACATATAATAAAATAATTTTTCTGACAATTTTTCTATAATAAAAAATATGTAACAATGATGTAATATAAGACATTGTGTATGATGTATATGGTAATAATAAAAATAACAGATAATATGTTAAGGTAGTACAATTTTTTTATATTATGGGAGGAAATTGAAATTTTCAAATTTATTTATTTTTTCGACCGACAGTCGCGGCATCGGTCATGGCACGGTTATGCAAATTCGGACCTCAGAATTCTTTTAAATAATTTTTTAATATAATATATTTTAATATATGTAATTGATAATATATATGTATATTTTAATATAGTAAAAGGTGTGATAATGTGACACATAGCGTGTATGGTCCATGTGGTGATGCATAGCAACACGGTAATGATAAAGGAAAAGACACACAATGCATCACGTGACACAGTGAGGTTTTATGCCAATTCATTGTTTTGTTATTTTGGAAATTTGGGATTCAAAAAATTTTTAAACAATTTTTTAAAATATTAATAAGACATATATCATGTGTGTGATGCAACGTAACATGACATGGTGCATATGACACACAGGATATGTAATAATAAAAGTAACAGTGTACAATTTATAACAATAATAAATTTTTACAGCAGTTTCTTATATAATAAAAAAATAGCATAATGATGTGATATGACATGTGAAATGCAGAATATGTGGGAGTAAATAAAAGCATACGGTCATAATAAAAATAACACATAACAATAATAAAATAAAATCTATTTAAGTTTCTAATTTGTATCAGAAAACATCATTAAACATTAAAAAATTATTAAATTAACTTTTAATTAAGTTTTTAAATTTTTTTTTTGCAAATTTGGGCTTCAAAACTTTTTTAAACAATATTTTTTATATTAAATATAATATATAATGTAGTAATATAATATAACACCTTGCATATGACACACAGGGTGGTATGTAATAATAATGATAAAGTGTATAATCAATAACACAATAATAAATTTTTGTAGCCATTTCTTATATAATAAATATAATATGCAGCATAATATTGCAATATAACACATGGAATACGGTATATGTGCATATGAATAAAATTATACGGTAATAATAAATAAAAATAGCATGTAATAAAATAATAAAATAAAATCTAAGTTTGTAATTTGTATCCAAAAAACAGGATTAAACAGTAAAAAATTTTAAAAATTAAGTTTTAATTAAGTTTTGTTTTTGTTTTTGTTTTTTTTTGCAAATTTGGGCTTCAAAACTTTGTTTAAAACATTAAGCTAAGTAAAACATTAAGATTAAGCAGCCAATTAAAATGTTTTTTTTGATTTGTAAAGTAAATGTAATATATAACAGGCAATAATATAATAAAAAATTTTTAAACAGTTATTTTTGTAATAAATTAAATTTATAACAAGTAATAATGTAATATAACATATTGCATACAGCACACAGGATGATGTGTAATATGGTCATAATAAAAATAATAGTATCTAATGTGTAATGCAATAATAATTTTTGTAGCAATTTTTATATAATAAAGAAATTATGTAACATGATAATATAATGTGCAGTACATGACACATATGATAATCTATAATAACAAATTTTTAAAAAATAATACATAATAAAATATGTAATGCAATAATAAATTTTGTGGCAATTTTTAAAAGTATATGTGACATATATGATGCTATACAATATATAAGGTAGTGGTAAAATAACAATAACAAAAAATTTGGGACAATCAATATGATGAGTAACATGTTAATATGATATAATACGATACGCACCAAATATAACACGTGGGATGATATATAAACATGCAATAATAAAAATACTGTATAATATAATAATAATTTATAATATATAATCATATAAAAATAATAAAAATTATAAAATAAAAATGATTAAAAAAATGTAATCATTGTGGCCAGTAAATTCACCAGCAATGACCGCAGAGATGACCAAGGTAGTTTTGGTTGTTTTTTTTTTAACTTTTTATTTATTTAATGTTTTTAAAGTTTGATTTGTGTGTGTGTGTGTGTGTGTGTGTGTGTGTGTGTGTGTGTGCGTGCGTGTGTGTGTGTGTTTGTGTGTGGTTTGTGATTTTTATTCTTCTTTCCAAAAGTTTCCGTATTTTTCTCCCCTTGGGTTTTGTGTGTGTGTGTGTGTGTGTGTGTGTGTGTGTGTGTGTGTGTTTCATTGTTTTCTCAGCTTGCTGCGTGACTTTGTGTCTGTGGTTCATACTTCTTCCATGTCTCTGTTCTCTTCTATGAAAAGGAAGGAAAAAAAACGGATTTATTTACAAAAAAGAAAAAATTCCAAAACTGCGAAATCTTGTGAAGGTGAAACAAACAAACAAAAAACTTGAATTTTTAAAAATTTTATTAATTACTTTATTTTATTTAGGTTAAAATACCTACATTTTGTGACTTTAGGGAAATAACGTGAATTTTAATTTATTTTTATTTTATAAAATTTTACTTTTAAAAATATGTTTAAGAAACAATTCTGTGGATTTCTTTTTTTTTAGTAAATTTTTTTTAATTTTTAAAAATTCAAACATATCCATTTTTTAAAAAACTTTTTTAAAAGATTTATTTATTTATTATATGTAAGTACACTGTTGCTGTCTTAAGACACTCCAGAAGAGGGCATCAGATCTCGTTACAGATGGTTGTGAGCCACCATATGGTTGCTGGGATTTGAACTCAGGACCTTTGGAAGAGCAGTCGGAGTTCTTAACTGCTGAGCCATCTCGCCAGCCCCCAAACACATCCATTTTTAAACAGTTTAAATTTAAAACATTATTAGTATTATTATTTGAAAATATAAACTATCATAGCCTCATCCATCAGTGCAGTAAAAAAATTTACATTTAAAATATTAAAAAACATAAAAATCCATCCAAAAACTCAGAAATTTTACTGTCATGTATGCATTATATAACATGTAATAAAATATATACTTTAAATAACTTATAATATATATGTAATGTATAATAAAACAATATTTATGACTTTTTATATTTTAAAAACAATAGGTAACATGATAATATAACACACAGCATACGATGTATATGGTAATAAATAAAATGATAATTCATGTTTTTATTTTAAGTTTGAATTTTGGAATGTATACATTTTGAAATAATATATAAAAATAATATTAAAATGTCATTAAAATTATTTATTATACATTATATATTATAAGTTTTTAAAAGTATATAGTATAACATAATAATAATTTTATTATTATGGAATAATTTTATTTTATTTATTTTTTATTTTTAAAAATTTACATGTTGGGATTTTTTTCAATCATTTAATGAATGACCACACTAATTTTTTTTCAAAATTACTTTGGAAAAATATAACATTACCTGTTCATATATAACTTTCTTAATTTTGGGGAAGTGAGTTCACTACGTACCCCTGATCTGAGGCAGGGGCATGGCTGTCTTGGGAAACAATGGCAGCAACAACCTGGTGTTGCTGGGGGGAGGGGAGATTTAAATTTTGGGAATAAAATGATATATGGCTCACTGACGGCAGATTAAACGATAAAAATATCACATGGCATGTAATGATGTGGATGGATTCCATAATGTGTGCGTGTTACACCTGATGTGTAATGATGCGATAACAAGAGTGGTATACAATACGAGGAAAATAGGCTTTTAGAACACTTTCTTCATATTTAAAAGTTAATAATAATAATATTATTTTAAAATTTTAATTTAGAATTTTTTTTCCGGCACGGAGGCACCCATAGGTTTGGGCTTTGGAGTCTAGAATTTTTTTTTAAATAACTTTTTATATAACAATGATCTATAACATGTGCCCATGTGGTACAGTGTGTGATGTGTGAAACATGCATGATAACATCTGGCAGTATAGTAGCAGAAAAAATAATAGATTATTTATAGTATAATAATATTTTAAGTTTAAATTTTGGAAGGTATTCATTTTAAAATAATTTATAAATATGATATATAATCATATATATAATATAAATAAAATAATATAATATATAATAAAATAATATTTCTGACAACTTTTTCTATAATAAAAAATATACAATAATATAAGACATAGCCTATGATATATATGCTAATAAAAATAATAAAAATAACATGTTAAGATAATAACAATTTTTTTATATCATGGGAGGAAATTGAAATTTATTTATTTATATATTTATTTATTATAACGTGACATGTAGCGTGTGTGGCTCATGCAGTGATGCATAGGAATGCAGTAATGATACAGGAAGTGACATGCGATGTGTCATGTAACACAGTGAGGTTTTATGCCAATTCCTTACATAATCAAAATGACGTGCAGCATAATAATGCGATATAACGTGTAGTGTATGTGACATATATGATGATATAAATAACAGTAATAATAATATAAATAAATTATATAACTAATAATAAAATTTCTATGTAGTATAACGATACCATAACACACTGTCATGTAATAAAATCTATCCAAGTTTCTAATTTGCACCAAAATAAAAGAGTTTGACAAATTAGGTTTTTTATTTTTTTAATTTTACAAATTCGGGCTTCAGAAAATTTTTAACAATTTTTAAAAACATAAATATGAGCCGGGCGTGGTGGCGCATGCCTTTAATCCCAGCACTCGGGAGGCAGAGGCAGGCGGATTTCTGAGTTCAAGGCCAGCCTGGTCTACAAAGTGAGTTCCAGGACAGCCAGAGCTATACAGAGAAACCCTGTCTCAAAAAACCAAAAAAAAAAGAACATAAATATGATGTATACTGTGTGTGATACAATATAACATATCATGGTGTATATGATACACAGGACATTATATAATAATGAAGATAACAGAGTACAACCTATAATGCAATAATACATTTTTGCAGCAATTTGTTATATAATAAAAAAATACACATCATAATGATACAATATTACACATGGAATGTGGTATATGTGGGTTGAAATAAAATGATGTGGTAATAATAAAAATAGCACATAACATAATAATAAAATAAAATATATCAGTTTCGAATTTGTATCAGAAAACAGCATTAAACATTTTAAAAAATGTTTTAAATTTAATTTTAATTAAGGGTTTTTTTTGCCAATTTGGGCTTCAAATTTTTTAAACCATATTTTTTATATTAAATGTAATATATAACGTAATAATATAACATTGTGCATATGACACACAGGAAGATATGTAACTCAGTAATAATAAAAGATTAGTGTTTAACAGGTAATGCAAAAATCTATTTTTGTAGCAATTTTTATTTAACAAAGAGAATATGTAACATGATAATATAATATACAATGTATACCACGCATATGAAAATATATGACAATGGGTGATTAATAAGAATAATATATAATAACATATTTATAATGCAATAATAAATTCTGTGACAAATTTTTATGGCATATGTGAAATATGAAACTATACAATATATAAGGTAATGGTAAAATAACAATAACAAGTGATTTGATAATAATAATACGATATAACATTCACCAATACAACACATGGGATGCTATATAAATGTACAATAATGAAAATACTGTATTATATAATAATAATAATAATAATAATAATAATAATAATAATAATAATAATAATAAATATAAAATATAAATACTGGGAACATCGCCGGTAATGACTGTGGTAACGACCAAGGTAAGTTTTTTTTTTTTTTTTACTTTTTATTTATTTTTTTAATTTTTAAATTTTTTTTGGAAAAATTTGGGGGGGGTTGGTGTATTTTTTTACTCTCTGCATGATATTGTGTCTACAATTCACGCTTCTTCTGTGTCAATCCTATGCCCCATGCCCCTCTGCTAAACGGAAAATAAATAATAATAAAATAACAATTGTTATTTAAAAGAAAAATTACAAAATTGTAAAATCTTCCAACTGTGAAACGAAAAAAAAACTTGAATTTTTATTTATTTATTTATTTATTTACTTATTTTTTGGTTGTTTTTTGTTGTTGTTAGAATGCATACATTTTTGTGGTCTTATGGAAAAAACATGAATTTTATTTTATTTTATGTTATATTTATATTTTTAATTTATAGGGTTTTTCCTCAAATGTTTAAGAAATGATCCTGTTGATTTTTTCCTTTCTTTTTTTAAGTAAAATTAATTTTTATTTATATTCTTTTAGAAATTTTTTTAAAAAATTCATATTATCAATTTTAAAACTTTAATTTTAAAACATTATTTTTTTCAATATAAGCTACCAGAGCTGCATCTATTCGTGCAGGAAAAAAAATTACATTGAAATATTAAAAACATAATCCTTGAAAAAAGATTTTAAAAACACTAAAATTCTTTTATTTTTTAAAGACATATTTATTTATTCTGTGTAAGTACACTGTAGCTGTCTTTAGACACACCAAAAGAGAGCATCAGATCTCATTACAGATGGTTGTGAGCCAACACATGGTTGCTGGGATTTGAACTCGGGACCTTCAGAAAAGCAGTCGGCGCTCGGCGCTCTTAACCACTGAGTCACCTCACCAGCCCAAAACACTAAAATTCTTTTAAAAATAATAAAAAATTAAAAGACAAAACAAAAAACACTTTGGTTGTTTATTATTATTATGGTTATTTTAAAATATAATGTCTTAAATCTGAATTTAGAATTTTTTTTCCTTCACAAAGGTGGTCGGGATGACTTTTTTATTTAATAAAAATGGTATCTAACGTGTGACAGTGTCATATAATGTGTAGTGTGTGCAACACGTGTGATAATATATGGCCATTTACTATCAGGAAAAAATGTAGGTGATATATAGCATGATATATATGTAATATCTAATAATGAACTACATGACCTACAATACCATATGATATGATATGATAGCTATATCATGTGTACTCAAATACTCTTCCTGGCAATACTTTTCCTTAATAAAAACAACACATAATGTGATAATATAATTAATAATAATTTTTCGAGAAAATGTCAAATTTATATATTATCCTGTTGCCTATTGTTTTTATATATTTTATTTTTATATTATACATTATATATATATATATGTATATTATTTTAAAATATATATTTTCTTACATGGTATATAATGTATACATGACAATATAGTTTTTTCTGCTTTCACATTGTTGCACGTTAACACATGTAATATACAGACCACATGTTATGTTACATTATTACATGTTAGATATTGTAATAATTTTCTCTGCAATTCTTTTCCTGTAATAAAAACAACACATAACGTGATGATATAACATACATGGTACACGACATATGCAGTCATCCATAAAGTAAGTCATAAGAAAAATAACTTGAGGTAATATTAATAATAACATGTTTTTATATCATAACATCTCTGCAAGTTTCTAATTTACAAAAAAATGTTTTAGAAATTAGGAATTTTTTTCAAGTATTTTGGGAAGGGGATAAGGGTAGGGGGCAGAATTTAAATTTAAAAAAAATTTTTTTCCCTTTCCAGACAGACACGGCTTCAGTTACAAATTCGGACCTGGATAATTTTGTTAAATAACTTTTTATTATAATAAAATATATATATAACGTGTAACAATGTGGTAGCAGAAGTAAATTGTATATAATATATACTGTCATGTATACATTATATACCATATAATAAAATATATTATATACTTTAAAACAACTTATAATATATATAATGTATAAAAAATAATTTTATGACATTTTTATATATTAAATAATAATATTTATTTGTATCATTATTGTAAATATAATAATAATAGTAATATTTTTTTAGGTTAAAACATTGACATTTTCCCATCTAAGGGAAATAACATGAATTTTTAACATATAGAGCATGTGAGTATTACACAATATGAAGAAAATAGGATTTTAGAACAAATTTTCATATTTAAAAAGTTAATAATAATAATAATAATAATTTAAATTTAGAAATTTTTTTCCTGCATGGATGAGGTTATAGATTAGGAATTTGGACTCCAGCATTTTTTTAAAATAACTTTTGTTTTAAAAAGAATTTTTTTGAGACAGGGTTTCTCTGTGTAGCCTTAGTTTTATGCCGATTCCTTATATAATCAAAATAACGTCCAGCATAATAATGCAATATAACGTATAGTGTATGTGATGTTTACGATGATATAAATGACAGTATTAATAATAAGAATTCTATATAGCATAACGATACCTTAACACATTGTCATGTAATAAAATCTACCCAAGTTTCTTATTGGCAACATGAAAAAAAGTTTTAAATATTAAGGTTTTTTAAATTGTTTTTTATTTTGCAAATTGGGCTTCAAATTTTTTAACAATTTTTTTATAATAAATATGACATATACTATGTGTGATATAATGTAACATAACACGGTGTATATAGCACACAGGACATTATATAATAATAAATATAATAGTATACAACCTATAACACAATAATTAATTTTTGCAGAAATTTCTTGTATGATATAAACAATACGTAGCACAATGAGGTGATATAACGTATGGAATATGGTATATGTGGGAATAAATAAAAATTAACACATGGCATGATAATAAAATAAAATCTAAGTTTCTATCAGAAAAACTGGATTAAACATTTTTTAAGAATTTAAAAATTAACTTTTAATTAAGATTTTTTTTTGCTAATTCTGATTTCAAAACTTTTTTTAAAGTTATTTTTTAATAAATTAAATATATAGCAGGTAATAAAGTAATAAACACATTGCATATAAAACACAGGATGATATGTAACACGTAATAATAAAAACAATAATATCTCATATATAATGCAATGATAAATGTTGTTGCAACTTTTTATATATAAAGAGAATATGTAATGTGATAATGTAATATACAACATATACAGCACATGATAGTACATAGCAATGGGTTATTAATAATATATAATCAAATATATATAATGCAATAATTTTGGGGCAATTTTTATAGCATATGTGACATATATGATAATATTCAATATATAAGATAATGGTACAATAACAGATACTTTGTGACAGTCAATATGATGAGTAACATATTACTATGATATAACATGCACTGTGTATAACACATAGGGTGATATATAAACGTACATTATTGAAAATACTACTTAATGTAATAGTAAGTTATAATATATAATAATAAGAAAACTGATAAAAATAGTTTGGAAAGAAATCATTTTTTAAAAAATATAAGCCTGGCGGCCTATGGTGACATCGCCAGCAATGACCTCGGTGATGACCAAGGTAGGAGCTTCTTTTTTAAGCTTTTTAATTTATTTACTTATTTAATTTTGATTTTCTGGGTGTGTGGAATTTGTGATTATTTTTTTCTTTTTTCCAAAAATTTCAGGTTTTTTGTCCCCCCACCTTTAGGGTTTTTTTCTTTCTTTTTGTGGATTTTTTGTTGTTTTCTCGGCAGCATTCATGGTTCACGCTTCCTCCGTGTCTCTGCTCTCTTCTTCTGTGAAAAAAATAAATAAACTGCACACTTAAAAAAATAATAATTTTCCCTTCAGTTTTTTATTGTTTTTATATATTTCATTTTTATATTATACATTATATATATATATTATTTTAAAATATATTATATATTTTATCACATGGTATATAATGCCTACATGACAGTATAGTTTTTTTGCTGTCACATTGGTGCACATTATCACACGTGCTATACAGCCCATATGCTATGTTACATTATTACACATTAGATATTATAATGATTTTCTCTACAATCCTTTTTCCGTAATAAAAACAACACAAAACTTGATATGATATAACATACAAGGTACATGACATATGCAGTGAGTAATAATAAATATAACATGAGGTAATAATAATAACACATTTTTATATCATAGCATGTCTCCAAGTTTCTAATTCACCTAAAAAAAGTTATAAAAATTAGGATTTTTTTTTCAAGTATTTTGAGAAGGGGCAGGGGGTAGGGGGCGAAATTTAAATTTTAAATTTTGTTATTGTTGAGTTTTTTTTTTTCCCATCCGGGTGGACGCGGGTTCAGTTTGCAAATTCAGAAGTGCATAATTTTTTTAAACAGTTTTTTATTATAATAAAAATAACATATAATGTGTAATAATGTAATATAACATGTGGTCTGTGCAGCACATGTGATAACGTGTAACAGTGTGATAGCAGAAAAAATTATATATAAAATACATACTCTCATGTATATGTTATATACCATATAATAAAGTATATATTTAAAATAACATAATATATATATAATGGATAACAAAATGACTTTTTTTTTTTTTTGGTTTTTCGAGACAGGGTTTCTCTGTGTAGCTCTGGCTGTCTTGGAACTCACTCTGTAGACCAGGCTGACCTCGAACTCAGAAATCCGCCTGACCCTGCCTCCCGAGTGCTGGGATTAAAGGCGTGCGCCACCCTGCCTGGCTAATAAAATGATTTTTATGACTTTATTATATTTTAAAAACAATAGGTAACATGATAATCTAACACAATGTATATGGCAATAAATAAATACAATGTATATGGCAATAAATAAAATGATACCATAATCATAATAATATAATTATTATTATATTATATATTTAAAGTAACTTATATAATGTGTAATAAAAGAATTTTTATGACATTATATATTAAATAATAATATAATAATAATTTATGGGGCTGGTGAGATGGCACAGCGGGTAAGAGCACCCAACTGCTCTTGCGAAGGTGATGAGTTCAAATCCCAGCAACCACATGGTGGTTTACAACCACCTGTAATGAGATCTGATGCCCTCCTCTGGTGCGGCTGAAGTCAGCTACAGCGTATTTATGAATGATAATAAATGAATCCATGGACCAGAGAGAGCAAGTGGCACTGACCAACTGGAGCAAGCGGGGCTGACCAGAACAAGGGGGCCGACCGGAGCGAGCAGGGTTGACCGGACAAGGAATAAAAAATATATATTATTATATAATAAAATGTATAATATAAATATATAATATATAATATAATAAATAATAATTGTTATTATTTATACCATTGTTATAAATATAATAATAATAATAATAATAATAATAATAATAATAATAATAATAATAATTTTTTGTTTTGTTTTGTTTTTTTAGTTTTTCAAGACAGGGTTTCTCTGTGTAGTCCCGGCTGTCCTGGAACTCACTTTGTAGACCAGTCTGGCCTGGAACTCAGAAATCTGCCTGCCTCTGCCTCCCAAGTGCTGGCCACCACACCCAGCTCCAATTTTTTTTTTTTTTAATTTAAATGTTGGGATTTTTTTTCCAAACGTTTAAGAAACAACCACAAGGGTTTTTTTTTTTTCAAATTTTTTTCTTAAAAATATAACATCACATTTTTATATATAACTTTCTCTGTTTCAGAGAAGTGAGGTCTCTGCTTACCCCTGATCTTAGGCAGGGGCATGGCTGTCTTGGAAAACAATGGCGGCATTGACCTGGGGTTCCTGGGGGGGGCAATTTAAATTTTGGGAATAAAATGATGTACGGCGTGGTGACAGCAGATTTAATGTAAAATATCATATAGCATATGATAACGTGGCATAACGTAAAGAGCGTGTGCATGTTACACGCGATGTATGACGAAATGATAAAAAGAAGCATGATATAAAAAATGAGGAAAATAGGCTTTTAGAACAACTTTTTCACATTTAAAGAGTTAATAATAATAATATTTTAAAATATAAATTTATAAATTCATTTTTTCCTGCACGGGCACGGCCATAGGTTAGGACTTTGGACTCTGAAAGAGTCCACACTATCGCCTCACCAGCAAGAGTGGACGTGGACACCAGAATCCTTCTGCAGCAAACGTTTAATGAAGAAGAAAGACACAGAGACCAAAAAAGCACTGCCTATATATACCCTGACACATCATGTATGCTTCTGATTGGCTGCTCACTCACCACGCCCCGGGATGGGCGGTGACTCGGCATGCATTCACCTTCTGCACATGTGCTGTAGACTTGTTTACTGGGGAGAGCACAGGATGTGGCTCTCCACATGCGCTGTCAACTTGTTTACTGGGGAGAACACTGGGTGTGGCTCTCTACAGGACTCCAGAATTATTTATTTAAATAACTTTTTATATAGGAATAATCTATAATGTGTGACCACGTGGTACAGTGTGTGGTGTGTGGAACACGTACAGTAATATAGATGATACATAGTATAATGTTATTTCTATTATATATAAATAAAGTAATGTAATATATAATAAAATAAGTTTTCTGACATTTTTTATATAATAAATATATGTAACAATGATATAAGACAGTTTATGATGAATATCATAATAAAAATATGGTAATAATAAAAATAAGACATAATGTTATGATAATAACATAAAATAAATAAAAATAAATTATGCCATGAGCATCTAACCATATCTGAGTCTCTAATTTCCTCCCATGATATAATAATAATAATAATAATATTATTATTATTATTCAGAGGTCAGAAAATCTCAGTGTCTCTATTTCACTGGGAGGTCAGGGATCACGTTGCAGGGTAATATCAGAGTCACATCATTGGTGACGTCAGGGTTGAGGGGTCATGTCAGGGTCACCAGGAGGTCAGGATTCACATTGGAGTATCAGAGTCACCCTCGGGGTCACCAGGAGGTTACCCAGAGGTCATTGGTGATGTCGCGATTTTTTTAAACAATTTTTAATATAATAAAACTGATATATGACGTGCGATAACGTGATACATAACGTGTGTGACACGTGTGGTGACACAGTGATGATAAAGGAAATGACACGCAATGCGTCATGTGAAGCAGTGAGGTTTTTATGCCGATTCCTTACAAATGAAAATGATGTGCAGAATAATAACACAATATAACATGTAGTGTATGTGACTTATACGTTGATATAAATAACAGTAATAATAATAAAATTTCTATGTAGCTTAACGATACCATAACACACTGTCATGTAATAAAATCTACCCAAGTTTCTTTTTTTTTCCTTGTTCTGGTCAACCCTGCTCGCTCCAGTCAGCCCCGCTCGCTCCAGCCGGCCCCGCCTGTTCCAGTCACCCCCATTTGGCCCTGCTCACTCTGGTCACCCCCGTTCAGCCCTGCTTGCTCCAGTTGGCACTGCTCGCTCCGGTTGGTCCCACTTGCTCTCTCCGGCCCAAGTGTGACGCGCGCTAATTTCTCGCCAGCAAAAATTCACACAGACACATACAAAGGATCCTTCTGTAGCATACTTTAATCATGGGGAGGAAGACAAAGGAATCCCCGGAGGGCTCGGCCTCTTATAACCACTGAGGCAGCCCTAAGGCAGCCTGTTCCCATAGGATTGGCTGCTAAGCCATAAACCCAAGGTGCCCCAGGAATGGGCTCTGTGACTTGGCGGTCTTTTCCCACAGGACAAAGCACATTCCAAGGATCATGGGAGAATGCCAGATGCCAGCGCCATTTCTTAATGGTGAACGCTGTCAGCTTGCAGCGGCTCTCTACATCTCCCCCTTTTTGTTTTATTAAGATGGAACTGCCCTTACCCTGTCTAGCGTGGTACCAATCATAGTTTAAGACAGTCTCCCTTACCTTACCAGGTGCAATGGAAACAAGTCCTCTGGGTGCAAAGGCTAAGGGAAACAGAGAGAAATGCCCATTACCTTACCAGGTGCAATGGAAACAAGTCCTCTGGGTGCAAAGGCTAATGGGAAACAGAGAGAGACGCCCATTACCTTACCAGGTGCAATGGAAACAAGTCCTCTGGGTGCAAAGGCTAATGGGAAACAGAGAGAGATGCAAACACCCATCCCTGTGCAATGGAGCCATCTCCCAGGGGTGCAAGGGCTGTTTGCCTCAAATTCAGGTACCACAGCTACATAGACAAGGGCTAATCAGGCCAAGACCTCTCACAACCCAGTGCAATGGGGTAACCCTTGGGGTGCATCAGCTGAGGGTTGCAATGACCAGTTACTCTTTTAACATACACAGCCAAATTTCAGGGGATGATCTTTGTTCTAAGGCTGCAAGTGCCTGGGTAATAACGACCTTGTCACATTTTTGTTGGGCTCTGAGTTTGCAGACCAACAATAGTAAGAACACTAATCCGCAACAAAGAGTTGTACCAAACAGGGCTACTCCCACCCACTCTTTAAAGAAGGAAAAAGCAGAGGAAATCCAGGATGATAAGTCCCCAAAAGGTAATGGGTTTCAGCTGAGTCCCATTGAGTCGCCCAATCTGCAAGAGAAGCTTTCTGGAGAGTTGTTCTGCCTTCAACGACTAATTCCCTCTGAGATAATCAGACAAAAGGCGGCTTCATTCCGCAATTCCACAGGAGTGTCAATATCAGCAGGTGTATCTTCCTCAGTCCTTTTTTTCTGTGGCATCTTCTTCTGGGGATGGCACCTTTCGAGTCAGCCGTTCAGGTAGCCAATATGGGTTGTCTTCTTTCTGTGGAAAAACACAAATAGCTCCCCTGGATCCTATCAAGATAGGATCCAGGCCTTTTCATTGTCCAGTTAAGACATCCTTCCATTCGACCATTTCTTTTGGTCTGTTAGGTTCTGAACAATGACGGTCAGCCGCTGTATGGCCTTGACTGTCCAAATTTTAAAAATTAAGAGTAAAGAGTGCTATAGAAATGGTGACTCTTGGCACTAAGGGCAGAGCTTCTCCGACTCCCCCTTTTTGCATTATTAAATAGGACTTAAGAGTGCGACGAGCCCGTTCTATAATGCCTTGTCCTTGAGGATTGTATGGTAGACCTGTTAGATGGGTCACCTCTATTTGGCGGCAAAATTGTCCAAAGTTCTGAGAAGTGTAAGCTGGTCCATTGTCTGTTTTGAGAATCTTGGGTTTACCCCAAACACTCCATGCTTCAAGGCAGTGTTGAATGACATGAGCTGCTTTTTCTCCGGTTACTGGAGAGGCAAATATAATCCCAGAACAAGTATCAATGGAAACATGTAAATATTGTAATTTGCCAAAGGATGGAATGTGAGTAATGTCCATTTGCCAAATTTGTAGTGGCCTAATACCACGAGGGTTAATCCCCACATGTGGCACAGGTAAAAATTGACAGCAATTTTGACATTGAACTACTATATCTCTGGCTTCTTTTCTGGTTATGTCAAATTGACGACATAATGTCTCAGCTGTCACATGGAAGTTTTTATGAAAGTCTCTGGCCAAACTCAATTTTGAGGACAGAGCAATAAAAAAATTTTTTTTTGTACTTAGGGGTTTCAAATTTTTTAAACTACTTTTTTTATAATAAATGTAATGTGTGTGATAAAAGGTAACGTAGCATGATGTATATGACGCACAAGATGTTATATGATGACATCATAACACAGATAACAGTGCATGATCTGTAACGCAATATTAAATTTTTCCAGCAATTTCTTATGTAATAAAAACAATGTGCAGCGTGAAATACAGTATGTATGGTAAATAAAATGATACAGTAATGATAAAAATAAAGGTAACATAATAATAATAATAATAACAATAATAATATAAAATAAAATCTAAGTTTCTAATTTGTATCAAAAACTGTATTAAACATTAAAAAATTAAATTTAAGTTTTATTTAAGTTTTTTTTGCAAATTCAGGCTTCAAAACATTTTTAAACAATATTTTTCATAATAAATGTAATTTATAACAGGTTATAATGTAACATAACACGGTGCATACAGCACACAGGATGCCATGTAATAGGGTAAGAATAAAAATAATAGTATCTCATATATAATGCAATAACAAATGAAAAATAATAAACCTTGCGTGAACCTGTATGACCTCCATTGACCCCTTCTTACCCCTTGGTGACTCCATGACCTCTGATGACCCCAGGTGAACATCCGTGACTGAGTGACCCCTACTGAACTGTGTGTGATGACCCCATGACCCTGTATGACCCCTGTTTGACCCCGTATGACAGCAAGTCATCCTGGACCCCCATGTGACCCCGAGGGACCCCACATGGTGTCATATGACCCCTGACCCCGACATGATCCCACTTGACTCCTACTTCATCCCCTTGACCTCCACGACCTTGAGTGACCCCATGACCTTTTGTGACCCCTCACGAATGACCCCTCTCCCCGCAGACCCCGGATGAGGGCGCGTGGATGTCGGTGTATGCGGCAGCCATGGTGGAGCTGGAAGGGGTCGGAGGTCACTACTTATGCGACAAGGTGGAGGCGGAGCCTCTGGGGGCTGCGCGGAACCCGGAGCTGCATTGGCGTATGTGGGCTGAGGGCCTAAGACTGATGGGCACCAGGGGCAGGGATGACGACCTCAGAGGCAGGGTTGGTTGATGATGAATAAACATGTCCATCCCCCTGCCTCAGCTCACGGCTCAATGTGTGCAGGGGGGGGTGAGGTCAGACAGGGTGAGCGGGTTCCCTTCACGCACTCCCTATCTCCCCTCCCATCACTCACATGCAGACACCGGGTCACTATAGCTGACTTTATTATCCACGCCCACTTCCTCTATGAGATATCACTTCCTGTTCCCCATGCCTGCAACTCATCACTTCCTCGTGATGTCACTTCCTGTCTCTCTTCTGCAAAGTGAGGTCACTTCCTGCCTGTGACTTCTAACTTCCTGGTTGTGATGTCATTTCATTTCTTATTTCTTGCCTGTGAGGTCACTTCCTGTCACTTCACATATAATAAATAAATAAACCTTTAAAAAGTTCACATTTAAAAAAAAAAGAAAAAAATATGTAACAATGATGTAATATAAGACCTTGTATATGATGTATATGGTAATAATAAAAATAACTCATAATATGTTAAGATAGTAACAATTTTTTTACATCATGGGGGAAAATTGAAATTTTGAAATTTATTTATTTTTTCCCCCGATGGTCCCGGCTTCGGTCAGGGCACAGTTCTGCAAATTTCGACCTCGGAATTTTTTTAAACAATTTTTAATATAATATATTTTAATATATAATTGATAATATATATATGTATGTATATATAATTTTTAATATACTAAAAGGTGTGATAACGTCACACATAGTGTGTGTGGCCCGTGTGGTGATGCATATCAAGGCAGTAATGATAAAGGAAATGACACGTGATGCATCACGTGACACAGTGAGGTTTTAGGCCAATTCATTTTTTATTATTTTGCAAATTTGGGCTTCAAATTTTTTAAAATAATTTTAAAAAAAAATAAATATGACATATACTGTGTGTGATGCAACATAACATGACACGGTGTATACAACACACAGGATATGTAATAATAAAGATAACAGTGTACAACTTATAACACAATAATAAAATTTTGCAGCAATTTCTTATATAATAAAAAAAGACGTAGCATAATGATGCGATATGACATGTGGAATGCAGAATATGTGGGATTAAATAAAATGATACAGTCATAATAAAAATAACACGTAACATGATAATAAAATAAAATCTATTTAAGTTTCTAATTTGTATCAAAAAATCATTAAACATTAAAAAATTTTAAATTAAGTTTTAATTAAGGTTTTTTTCATTTTTTTGCATTCGGGCTTCAAAACTTTTTTAAACAATATTTTTATATTAAATGAAATATATGACATAATAATATAACACTGCGCATATGACACACAGTATGATATGTAAAAATAAAGATAAAGTGTATAATCTATAACACAATAATAAATTCTTCTAACCATTTCTTATATAATAAAATCAATATGCAGCATAATATTGCAAAATAACACATGGAATACGGTATATGTGCATATGAATAAAATTTTATGGTAATAATAAATTAAAATAGTACATAATATAATAATAAAATAAAATCTAAGTTTGTAATTTATATCCAAAAAATAGGATTAAACAGTAAAAAAAAATTTAAAAATTAAGTTTTAATTAAGTTTTTTTGCAAATTTGTGCTTCAAAACTTTTTTTTTAACATTAAGCTAAGTAAACCATTAAGATTAAGCATCCAATTAAAAAATAATTTTTAGAAAAAAGTTTTAAAGTAAATTTAATATATAACAGATAATATAATAAAAACTTTTTAAAATAGTTATTTTTATAATAAATTAAAATTATAACACGTAACAATGTAATATAACATGTTACATACAGCATACAGGATGATGTGTAATATGGTAATAATAAAAATAATAGTATCTAATATATAATGCAATAATAATTTTTGTAGCAATTTTATATAATAAAGAAATTTTGTAACATGATAATATAATGTATCATAATCTATAATAATAGATTTTTAATAAAAATAATATATAATAAAATATATAATGCAATAATAAATTTTGTGACAATTTTTTAAAGGTATTTGTGACATATACGATGCTATACAATATATAACGTAGTGGTAAAATAACAATAACAAAAAATTTGGGACAATCAATATGATGAGTAACGTGTTAATATGATATAACACACACCAAATATAACATGTGGGATGATATACAAACATGCAATAATAAAAATACTGTATAATATAATAATAAATTGTAATATATAATCATATAAAAATAATAAAATGATAAAATAAAAATGATAAAAATATATAAGCATTGCAGCCAGTAACATCACCAGCAATGACCGCGGAGAACACCAAGGTAGAGTTTTGGTATTTTTTTTTTAACTTTTTATTTTATTTTATTTTATTTATTTTGTTTTGTTTTGTTTTGTTTTGTTTTTTTGGTTTTTCGAGGCAAGGTTTCTCTGTGTAGCCCTGGCTGTCCTGGAACTCACTCTGTAGACCAGGCTGGCCTCGAACTCAGAAATCCGCCTGCCTCTGCCTCCCAAGTGCTGGGATTAAAGGCGTGCACCACCACACCCGGTCTTTATTTTATTTTTTTAAGTTTGATATGTGTGTGTGTGTGTGTGTGTGTGTGTGTGTGTGCGTATTTGTGTGTGGTTTGTGATTTTTTTCTTCTTCTTTCTGAAAATTTCTGTATTTTCCCCCCTTGGGTTTTTTTTTGTGTGTGTGTGTGTGTGTGTCTGTTTTTCATTGTTTTCTTGGCTCGCTGCATGACATTGTGTCTGTGGTTCATGCTTCCTCCAAGTCTGTTCTTTTCTATGAAAAGGAAAAAAAAGGGGATTTATTTTAAAAAAGAAAAAAATTCCAAAACTGCGAAATCTCGTGAATGTGAAACAAACAAACAAAAAAAACTTGAATTTTTAAAATTTTTATTAATTAATTTATTTTATTAATGTAGGTTAAAATACCTACATTTTGTGATTTTAGGAAAATAATGTGAATTTTAATTTATTTTTATTTTTTAAATTAATTATTATTATTATATTATATGTTTAAAGTAACTTATATTTAATGTATATTTTTATAATAGTAATATTTATTTATAACATTACTTTAAATATTATAATACTTATAATAATAATAATTATATTTTTAGGTTAAAACATCGATGTTTTTCTGTCTAAGGGAAACAATGTTAATTTTTATTTTTTATTTTTTAAAATTTGAATGTTGGGATTTTTTTTCCCTAAAGTTTAAGAAAGGACCACATGGGTTTTTTTTTTTTTTAACTTTTTTCATAAAAATATAACATCACATTTTTATATATAACTTTCTCAGTTTCAGAGAAGTTTGGTTGCTGCTTACGCGTAATCTGAGGCAAGGGCATGGTTGTCTTGGGAAACAACATCGGAGACAATCTGATTTTGTTGGGGGGGGAGAGTTAAATTTGGGAATAAAATGATGTACAGCATGATGACAGCAAATTTAACCTTAAAAATATATAGCGTGTGATAACATGGCATAATGTATGGAGCGTGTGCGTGTTACACCCGATGTATGATGAGGCCATAAAAAGAAGTATGATATAAAATATGAGGAAAATAGGCTTTAGAACAACTTTTTCATATTTAAAGAGTTAATAATAATAATATTTTAAAATTTAAATTTAGAAATTTAGTGTGCGGTGTGTGGAATATATAGGGTAATATCTGGCAGTATAATAGCAGAAAAAAGATAATAGATGGTACATAGTATAATGATATTTTATTATTTATAAATAAAGTAATATAATATATAATAAAATAAGTTTTTGGACATTTTTATACAATTAAAAAATGTAACAATGACATAATATAAGACAGTATATGATGTATATTGTAATAAAAATTATGGTAATAATAAAAATTACATATAATAGGTTAAAATAACATAAAAATAAAAGTAAATTATGCCATGAGCACCTAAGCATATCTGAGTATCTAATTTCCTCCCAAAATATAATAAATAATAATATAATTATTAAAATAATATAATAAATAATAAATATAATGATATATAAAAATAATATAATTATTATTATTTACTATATTACAATAATTATTATTCAGATGTCAGGAAGTCTCAATGTCTCTATTTCACCGGGAGGTCAGGGGTCATGTTAGAGGGTAACATTGGGGTCACCGGGAGGTCATTGGTGACATCAGGGTTGAGGGGTCACGTCAGGGTCACCAGGAGGTCGTTGGTGGTGTCAGAATTTTTTAAAATTATTTTTTAATATACTAAAACTGATATATGACACGTGATAACGTGACACGTAGCGTGTGTGACGTGTGTGGTGATGCTTTAATGGTAAAGGAAGTGACATGTGATGTGTCACATGATGCAGTGAGGTTTTATGCCAATTCCTGACATAAGAAAAATGACCTGCAGCGTAATAATGCGATATAACGCATAGTGTATGTGATGTTTACGATGATATAACTGGCAGTAATAATAATAAAAATTTTATATAGCGTAACGATACCATAGCACATTGTTGTGTAATAAAATCTACTCAAGTTTCTAATTTGCACCAATGCGTAGGATATGTGACATATACATTGATATAAAATAACAGTAATAATAATAAAAATACCATGTAACGTAATGATAAATAAGATATTCTTATATAAAAAAATCCATCCAAGTTACAAATTTGCACCAAAAAAAAAGTTTTAAAAATTAAAGTTTTTAATTTTGCAAATTCATGCTTCAAAAATTTTTTAACCAAAAAAATTTTTAAAAAATATATGATGTATACTGTAACTCAGAAATCCACCTGCCTCTGCCTCCTGAGTATTGAGATTAAAGGCGTGTGCCACCACACCCGGCCTTTATTAGTTTATTTTATTTTTATTTATTTTTTTATTTATATTTTTATTTTTAAGATTTTTTTTTCCTCAAATGTTTAAGAAATGATCTTGTGGATTTTTTCTTACTTTTTTTTAAAAATAAAATTAATTTTTATATTTATTTTTTTAGAAAATTTTTTTAAAAATTCAAATTATAAATTTAAGAACTTTAAATTTAAAACATTTTTTTTATATAAGCTACCAGGAAAAAAAATTATTTTGAAATATATAAAACCGTATAATCCTTTAAAAAAGATTTTAAAAACACTAAAAATTTTTTTTTAAGATTTAATTATTTATTTTATGTAAGTACACTGTAGCTGACTTCAGACGTACCAGAAGATGGTGTCAGATCTCATTACAGATGGTCGTGAGCCACCATGTGGTTGCTGGGATTTGAACTCAGCACTTTCAGAAGAACATTTGGAGCTCTTAACCTCTGAGCCATCTCACCAGCCCAAAACACTAAAATTCATTTAAAAAAATAAAAAGTAAAAAAAAAAAAAAAAAAAAAAAAAAAAAAAAAAAAAAAAAAAAAAAAAAAAAAAAAAAAAAAAAAAAAAAAAAAAAAAAAAAAAAAAAAAAAAAAAAAAAAAAAAAAACAACAAAAAAAAACATTAAAAAAATCGGATTTTGGGTTTTTTTTTTTTAATTGTAAAAAATTCAAACTGTTTTTTTTTTTCTGCTTTGATGCGGCTATGGTCAGGATAATTTTTTCATATAATAGAAATGGTATCTGACATCTGACGTGTGATAACGCGATAATATGTGTAGTGTGTGTAACATGTGTGGTCATGTATGGCAGGATAATAGCAGAAAAAATAATAGATAATATATAGTATAATATATGTAGCAATAAAACATTATATAATTTAAAATAATATATGGTATATATAAAATAATAATGTAATCTTTCTATAAAAAAAGCAATACGTGACATGACAATTTTGGGGGGACGGGGTTGCAAATTTGGACCTGGGAATTTTTTTAAACACATTTTTTATTATAACAAATGTATTATATATGTAATGTACACATGGTATATGCTGCGCATGTGACAATGTAACAATGTGACAGCAGAAAAAATATAGATAACAATAGAATAATGTATACATTACATATCCTGTAATAAAGTATATTATATATTTAAAATAATATATAATCTATGATATATAAAAATAACTTTTATGACTTTTTTGTATATTAAAACATTATGTGATGTGACAATATAATACATAGTATACAATATATGTGGTAATAAATAACACAATACTGTAATAATAAAAATAACACATAATATAAAAATAAACAAATTTTTAAAAATCAACCTTTTATTTAAAAATTCAAAAGCCACAAAATCTCACAACCACAAAAGACAAAAATAATAAACTGAATTTTTTTTTATTTTTATAATTTTATTTTTTTAGATTAAATTTTCGGCGTTTCCCCATCTAATGGAATATTTCCGTTTTAATTTTTTTTGAAATTAAAATATTGGTATCTTTTGCTCAAATGTTAAACCCGAGGTGTGTCCCGTGACTCAGTGAGTTTTTATGACATTTTAATATAATTTTTTATATATTTTTTAAATAATCAAAATGACATGCAGCATAATAATGTGACGTAACACGTGGGATATGTGACATATACGATGATATAAAATAACAGTAATAATAATAAAAATACCATATAATGATAAAATAACAAATTCTTATGTAATAAAATTTACCCAAGTTTCTAATTTGCACCAAGAAAAAAAAAAAGTTAACAATTAAGTGGGACGCGCCTCCCTCGACCAGCAAGAAAGACACGCCACCACCGGGATCTTCTCAGTCAGCTTTATTCTGGAGAACCTTGATAGTAGATTCCCAGGACCCTGGACAGCAGCAGAGCTGCTGCTTTTATACTTTCCCAGGAAAGGGGGAGGGTGTCGTAGTGGTTGCGGATTGGTTCACCAAGCTACACCACATTAGCATATGGCCCGTTCATTGGTGCCACAAGCCGTGCCTCATTTGCATATTGCCCATTCAGGAGGGGCTATCATTTGAGGAGAGCCTGAAGAGAGAGCCGGAGTTTCCCAGAGCCCGGGTTTCCCAGAGCCGGGTTTTCCCGGAGCCCAGGGTTTCCCGGAGCCAGGGTTTTCCGGAGCCAGGGTTTTCCAGAGCAACTGCCGCTTCCTACAATTAAGTTTTTTTGTTTGTTTGTTTGTTTGTTTGTTTTTTCAAATTTGGGCTTCAAAAAATTTTTAAATATTTTTATAATAAATATGACATATAGTGTGTGTGATGCGATGTAACGTAACACGGAGTATATGACACACAGGATGTTATGTAATAAGACAGATAACAGTATATAATCTGTAACGCAACAATAAATTCTTTATTTTAAAATTTTATTTATTTATTGTATGACTTCAGACACTCCAGAAGAGAGCATCAAATTTTGTTACAGATGGTTGTGAGACACCATGTGGTTGCTGGGATTTGAACTCTGGACCTTCGGAAGAGCAGTAGGCGCTCAACCACTGAGCCATCTTGCCAGCCCCCAACAATAAATTCTTAAAGCCGTTTCTTATATAATAAAAACAATATGCAGCATAATAATGCGATATAACACAGGGAATAAGGTATACATAGCTATAAACATAATGATATGCTAATAGTAAGAATAGCAAGTAATATAATAAAATAAAATCTGTTTCTAATATGTATCAAAAACTATTAAACAATAAAAAAATTTAAATTTAAGTTTTATTTGTTTTATTTTTGCAAATTTTAAACAATATTTTCTATAGTAAATGTAATTTATAACAGGTAATAACGTAACATACCACGTTGCATACAGCACACAGGATGCTATGTAACATAGTAATAATAAAAATAATAGTATCTAATATATAATGGAATAATAAATAAGTACATGATAATATATAATAATAATAGATTATTAATAAAAATATTAAATAATAAAATATGTAATGCAATAATAAATTTTGTGGCAAGATGGAGTTTTTGTTTCTTTTAATTTTTTATTTTTTACTTTGATTTTTGTGTGTGTGTGAAATTTGTGAGTTTTTCTTCTTTTATTTTTACTATTTTTATGATTATATATTATAATTTATTATTATATTACATAGTATTTTTATTTTTATTATTGCACATTTATATATAATCCCATGTGTTATATTGGGTGCGTGCTATATCATATTAAGACGTTACTCATCATATTGGTTGTCCCAAATTATTTGTTATTGTTATATTACCATTACCTTATATATTGTATGGCATTGTATATATCACATATACTATAAAAATTCATTTTTATTTATTTATTTTAAAGTGTCGATGTTTTCTGGTCTTAGGAAAATAACGTGAATTTTAATTTATTTTTTGAAATTATAGCTTTTTTTTTCCTCAAATGTTTAAGAAATGATGCTGTGGATTATTTTTGTTTTTTTTTTAATAAAATTAATTTTTATTTTTTTTTTAGAATTTTTTTTAAAAATCAAAAATATTCATTGTTTAAAAGTTTAAATTTAAAACATTACTACTATTGTTATCATTTTAAAATATAAACTACCATAGCCACATCCATCTGTGTAGGAAAAAAAATTTACATCTAAAATATTACAAATTCTAAAATATATGTGCAAAAATATTTTTAAAAATGCTAAAATTCTAAAAAACAAAACCCCTAGGACCCTAAAAAAAACCCTCAAAAAATGCACAAGACCATAAATCATCTAAAAGACAATCCTTTAAAAAAAAAAAACTAAAACATTAAAAAAAATCAGATTTTTTTGTTCTTGTTTAAAAAAATTTTTTTTAATTTACAAATTTTTTTTCCTGCATGGAGACAGCTGTTCTCTGGACTTTTTTATATATATAATAATAATGGTATCTGAGGTGTGAGAATGCGACGTGATGCGCAGTGTGTGTAATGTGTGTAGTCATAGATAACATAAATTATTACACATATGAAACAATAAAAAATTATCTCATTTAAAATAAGACATATAAAAGCCAGGCATGGTGGTGCATGCCTTTAATCCCAGCACTCGGGAAGCAGAGGCAGAGGCAGGCGGATTTCTGAGTTCAAGGCCAGCCTGGTCTACAAAGTGAGTTCCAGGACAGCCAGGGCTATACAGAGAAACCCTGTCTCAAAAAACCAAAGCAAATAAATAAAAAAATTTAAAAAAAATAAAACATATATAATGCAATAATAAATTTTGTAGCAATTTTTACAGCATATGTGACATATACGATAATATACCATATGTAAGGTAATGGTACAATAACACACACTTTGGGACAGTCCATATGATGAGTAATATATTACTATGATATAACACGCACTGTATATAACACATATGGTGATATGTAAATGTACAATAGTGAAAATACTATATAATAAATTATAATATTTAATAATATAAAAATAATGAAAATGATTAAACAGATAAGCATGGCGCCCAGAGACATCGCTGGCAATGACCCCGGTGATAACCAAGGTAGAGTGGTTTTTGTTTTTTTGTTTTTGTTTTTTAACTTTTTATTTATTTTTAATTTGGAAATTTTCAGGGGGAGGTGGGGTTGTGTGTGAATTTTTTTTGCTCGCTGTATGATGTTGTGTTCGCAGTCCATGCTTCCTCCGTGTGGCCCCCCAGCCCCCGCACTGTCTCCTCATCTGCAAAAATGAAAAAACAATAATAAAATACTAGCTTTACTTAAAAAAATATTCCAAAACCATGACATTTCACAACCACAAAACTAAAGGAAAATAAAATAAACTTGAAATTTCATTTCTGTATTTTTATTTATTTATTTATTTATTTATTTATTTATTTATTTATTTTAGGATAAATGTCTTTGTTTTCTGGTCTTAGGTACATAACGTTAATTTATTTTTTTTAATTAAAATATAGGTTTTCCTTTTATTAATTTTTAAGAAATGACCCTGTAGATTTTTTTACTTTTGAGAATGAAATTAATTTTTATTTTTGAAAAAATTTTTATAGAGCTTAAAAATATTTTTAAAACAAATGCGACTTTCCCCCGACCTTTTATGACAATTTTTCATATTTAAAAAATTAATAATAATATTTTAAATTAAAATTTTGGCTTTGTTTTCCTGCACAGACTTGGTTGGGGTAGTATATAATATTTTTTTAAAAAGAAAATAAAGCAAGGTGTGGTGGCACATGCCTTTAATCCCAGCTCTCAGGAGGCAGAGACAGGCAGATTTCTGAGTTTGAGGCCAGCCTGGTCTACAAAGTGAGTTCCAGGACAGCCAGGGCTACACAGAGAAACCCTGTCTCGAAAAAAAAAAGTCAACATTTTCCCAGCTCAGGGAAATAATGTTAATTTTTATTTATGTTTGTTCATTTTTTTTAATTGTTTAAAATTTTAATTTGGGGTATTTTTTTCTAAATGTTTAATAAACGACCACTCGGATTTTTTCAACTCTTTTTCAAAATAAAAATAATTAATTTTTTATTATTGAGAAAATTTTTAAAAAGAAGAAAATATGAAATGTCTTTTCCAAAACAATTTTTTTAAACCAAAATACAATTTTCTTTTCCGCCCTCCGGCCTCAGCTTGGAGAAATTGTGATTTTTTTTTCCCGTTTTTTCCCAGTGCTATGAGCGTTCGAACCCCTGCTTCCTCCCCGTGCCTTCCCGAACCTCGGCTGTGGGCTTCTGGAGGAAATTTCCATTTTTTAAAATTTTTTAAATTCATTTATTTCTCAGTTTTGGCAAACTGAGGGAACTGCTTATCCCCATCTGAGGCAGGGGCATGGCTGCCTTGGGCCGGAGCTGAGTTTTTCTTTATTGGGGAAACAATGGTGACATCCTGGGTTTTCTGGGGGGAGATTTAAATTTTGGGATTAAAATGATGTATGATGCAGTGAAGGCTGATTTAATGGTAATAATAGTGTATGACGTGTGATAGTGTGGCATAACATAGCACGTGTGTATGTTACACAGGATGTACATCAGGAAGCCTGATATAAAATAATATTTAAAGAAAGTGGGGTTTTAGGATAATTTTTCATATTTAAAAAATTTAAAATAATAACAATAATAATATATTAACATTATATCTTAAGTTTAAATATTTTTTCCTACACGGATGGACACGGCTTTGCTAGTTTATATTTAAAAATAACAATAATAATGAAAATTTCAGGGGTTTTTGTGTGTGCATTTTTTTGCTTGCTGCATGATGTTGTATGCACAGTTCATGCTTCCTCTGAGTCGACCACCACCCCTCACGTTGACTCCTCCTGTGCAAAAAGGAAAAAAAAAATACCGGCTTTACTTTTTTTTTTTTTTTTTTTTGCACGAACATGGACGTTGTGAGGATAATTTTTTCATATCATTAAAATGGTATCTAACACATGACAATGTGATATAATGTGTAGTTTGTGCAACACGTGTGGTAATATATGGCAATTTAGTATCAGAAAAAAATAGATGATATGTAGTATAATGTATATGTAATATATCATAAAAACTATAAAACTTAAAATAACACATGATGTGATAGATATATCATGTGCACTGAAATAATTTTCCCTGCAGTTATTTTCCATAATAAAAACAATATGTAATGCGATAATATAATTTATAATAAACCTTGGGAAAACGTGGATTTTATGTATTATCATGTTACCTATTGTTTTTATATATTTCTTTTTATATTATACATTATATATATATTATTTTAAAATATATATTTTATTACATGGTATATAATGTATACATGACAGAATAGTTTTATATCACAGAGAGCATAGATATTATAATAATTTTATAATTATATATCATTATATATAATTATTATATAATTATTATTTGATATTATAATAATTTTCTCTGCAATTCTTTTTCCATAATAAAAACAACATGTAACATGGTGATATAACATACATATGATATAACATATGTGGTACACAACATATGCAGTCACTCATAAAGTGAGTAATAATAAATACATTAGGTAAAAATAATAACACATTTTTATATCATACCATCTCTCCAGGTTTCTAATTCACATCAAAAAGAAGTTTTAAAATTAGGATTTTTTTCAAGTATTTTGGAAATGGGCGGGGACTAGGGGGCAGAATTTAAATTTTAAATTTTGTTGTTGTGTTTTGTTTTCCCCTGGTCTGGGTAGACCGGGCTTCGGTGGGAAAATTCAGACCTGGATAATTTTTAAATTTTTTTTATTATAATAAAAATAATATATAATGTGTAATTATGCAATATAACATGTGATCTGTATAGCACATGAAATAGCGTGTAACAGTGTAATAGCAGAAAAAATTATATATAATACATACTTTCATGTATACGTTATATACCCTATAATAAAATATATATTTAAAATAACTTATAATATGTATAAGGATAATAAAATAATTTTTATGAATATTTTATGTTTTAAAGCAATAAATAAGATGATAATATAACACACAACATACGATATATATGTATATAGTAATAAATATAATGATACCGTAATAATAATATAATAATTATTATAGTATATTACATTCTTTAAAGTAACTTATATATAACATATAATGCATAGTAAAATAATTTTATGATATTTTATATATTATTTAATATAATAATATTTATTTATATAATTATTGTAAATATTATATTTATAATAATAATAATTTTTTTAGGTTAAAACGTTGATGTTTTTACATCTCGGGGAAACAATGTGAATTTTTATTTTTTTTAATTATTTTTTATTTTTAAAAATTTAAATGTTGGGGGTTTTTTTTCAAATTTTTTTCGTAAAAATATAACATCACATTTTTATATATAACTATCTCAGTTTTGGGGAAGTGAGGTCGCTGCTTACCCCTGATTTGAGGCAGGGGCATGGCTGTCTTGGGAAACAATGGCGGCAACGACCTGGGTTTGCTGAGGGGGGGAAGATTTAAATTTTGGAATAAAAATGATGTACAGCACGGTGACAGCTGATTTAATGATAAAAATATATAGCATGTGGCGTAACATATGGAGTGTGTGCATGTTACATGCAATGTATGACGTCACAATAAAAAGAAGCGTGATATAAAATATGAGGAAAATAGGCTTTTAGAACAATTTTTTCATATTTAAAGAGTTAATAATAATAATAATAATTTAGAATTTAAATTTAGAAATTTATTTTTTCCCGCACGAATGCTGCCGTAGGTTAGGACTTTAGGCTCCAGAATTTTTTTTTTTAAAATAACTTTTTATATAAGAGTGATCTATAACATGCTGCCATGTGATACAGTGTGCAGTGTGTGGAACACGTATGGTAATATCTGGCAGTATAATAGCACAAATAATAATAATAATATATGATACATAGTATAATGGTATTTTTATTATATATAAATAAAATGATGTAATATATAATAAAATTCGTTTTTGGACATATTTAAAATAAAAGTATGGAACAATGATACAATATAAGATAGCATATGATGTATATCATAATAATAATATGGTAATAATAAAAACAACACATAATATGTTATGGTTATAACATAAAATAAATAAAAATAAATTATGCCATGAGCACCTAAGCATATCTGAGTGTTAATTTCCTCCCATAATATAAAAATAATCATCATCATCATCATCATCATCATAATATAATCATAATAATAATAAAATAATAATAATAATATAATTATTATGATTATTATATTATGATAATTATTATTCAGAGATCAGGAAGTCTCAGTGTCTCTATTTCACAGGGAGGTCAGGGGTCACATCACAGGGTAACATTGGGGTCACTGGGAATATATTGGTGACTTCGGGGTCGAAGGGTCATGTCAGGGTCACCAGGAGGTCATGGGTCACATCAGGGTATCAGAGTCACCTCAGGGTCACCAGGAGGTCACCCGGAGGTCTTTGGTGATGTCGGAATTTTTTAAACCATTTTTTAATATAATAAAACTGATATACGACGCACAATAACGTGACACATAGCATGTGTGACACGTGTGGTAACGCAGTGATGATAAAGGAAATGACATGTGATGCGTCACGTGACACAGTGAGGTTTTATGCCGATTCCTTACATAATCAAAATGATGTGCAGGATAATGTGATATAACACGTAGTGTATGTGACATATACAATAAAGTAATAATAATAAAATTTCTATGTAGCTTAACGGTACCATAACACACTGTCATGTAATAAAATCTACCCAGTTTCTAATTTGCACCAACGTGTACAATATGTGATGTCTACACTGATATAAAATAACAGTAATAATAAAAATACCATATAACGTAATGATAAAATAAGAAATTCTTATGTAATAAAATCTATCCAACATTAAACATTTTTTAAAAATTAACAATTAACTTTTAATTAAGGTTTTTTTGGCAAATTTGTGCTTCAAAACTTTTTTAAACCATATTTTTTATATTAAATGTAATATATAACATAATAATATAATATAATACTATGCATACGACACCCAGGATGATCTGTAACTCAGTAATAATAAAATATTAGTATTTAACAGGTAACGCAAAAATCGATTTTTGTAGCAATTTTTTATTTAATAAAGAGAAAAAGTAACATGATAATATAATACATAGTGTATATGATGCATGTGAAAATATATGACAATGGGTGATTAATAAGAATAACATATAATAAAATATACATAATGCAATAATAAATTTTGTGGCAATTTTTATAGGGGGATGCCCGTGAGTAACAAAGAGCGTGAGGCAGGGGGATGACCTTGAGTAAGTAACAAAGAGTATGAGGCAGGGAATGCCCATGAATATATGTGACATACGATGTATAAGGTACAATATGTGAAATAATATGCGATACACACAACAGCAAATACTGTGGGACAGTCAGTATATTGAGCAGCACATTAATGTGATATAATGTTGGGGTCCACTGCCCGCAGTGGACTGGATTCCTGGAGGATTGGCCCGAAGCTGAAATGAAACTAAGGGAGGGGGGAAGAAAGAAGGTCTCCGAGGCTACATGGTTGCTTCTGCTTAGAACGACTCTTTAATGGTGGACAAGCATTTGGGGATAAAGGAAGGGAAACCCCGCCCCCAGTCTTCTGCGCAGACGTTCTGGAGTTTGGCGGAAACCCTGAAGTCTCGTGACATCTCTCAGGTTGCGCAGGTGGGCTGGTCGTAGGTGGGCCTCTGGTAAGCTGGGCAGAGCCGGGTGACCTAGGAGACTTGCAGAACCTGGCTGCAGGGGTACCGGGCTCTCTTAGCCTAGTTAACAAAACAATGGATGCCATTGGGTGCGGCATGGCTTTGGTCAATTGCACCAACTGTGTTGGTGGGGAAGGACACCACATTTCCTCCCTTCTTTTAATATAAAAGCGGGACTGAGGCACAATTATTATTTTGTGCTATTTAAGTCTTGCATACGGGAAACCTGCTTTTCGACTGTGTCCTGTCTTAGGAATTTCTCAGAATATCTCCACTACCCAGCTTGCCGTCACTGAGATTTACGTGCAGTTAGTTTGTGAGCTTCATAACACAAACCTGGCTCTTGTGGCAAAATATTAATAAGCCATGGCCTTTTGGCACGCATCTCTGCCTTAGCGCTTGGAATAGGAAGTATTTCTGGTTGCCCGTCGTCAGACTACAGCCATGTCAGCATATTTAGTTTTCCCAAAGGAACAAAAGCCAATAATTATGAATTTTCTTATGTGCAATCCTATCTCAGTGACCCTGACAGCCTTGTCTGCAAAATGTCTCTCAGTTCCCGACCCGCCACAGCTGTTGTCTTGCTGAGGACCTGCAGAGGTGGGTACAACCCTGTTGAAACACAAAGCTGAGAACATTTAAAACACAATAGGATTGAGAATCTCTTTTGGAGGAGCTAGGAAGTCACCATTTGGTTGTAAATTAGCAAGGCTCAGGCTTAAAAAGAAGGGGAAGTCTCTATTAGGTTGTAAATTAGCAACCACAGAGCTCAGGCTCTGGCCTTCATGTGTGGAAGAGGTGGTTTGGAAGGTCAGCAAAAGGCTGCTTCTATATAGACAAGATTTAAGTTCCAAGTTAATCTTAATGGCTGAAAAATCCTTTAAAACAATCTTAATAGGAGAATTTTATATAAGAATAATTACTAGACCAGTTTGAGATTGTAAGACTAACTGGTCACATTGAAGGACACCAAAAAATCATGATAACTCCTTCTTATAAGCAAGATTTTAAAGTTAAGTTCCACATTCTTTCATGTACTCTGTCCCATAAAGTTAAACACATATAAAGTAAGGCAGCTGAGCCTTTCTCAACTGGGACCAGTTAAAAGTATATGCCCCATTCAGTCTTCTAGAAGAAGTTGTCAGGGCAGTAAAGAACTTATGTGTCAGCAGCTGTTGGATGAATCCTTGTTGTCATTTTCTGCAGTATGCTGTAGAGAAAAACCTAATCTCTCTCTATATATAGATTTTTATAGAGTCTTTGGACCCTGTTCATTAATACTCTAATGGGTCTAGCCATTGTACCATGGCTTAAGTAATAAATTTAATGCCAATCCACCACAGACTGATCTTTAATAACAGTCTGCAAAAGTTTAAAATGACTTTTTGTGTCCTGGGGGGGGGTAGCTCTCTGCCCCTGTTTTTTAAATTTTTAAAATTTTTAATAGCCAAAATTGTTTATCTTAGAGAACTATTAAAATTCTCTGTCACATGGACAACACTAAATTGTTTCAAATGGCTCACTATTAAAGTCAGCTCCAGCATTCATATAAATCTGAATGCCAAACACCTAAAAAAAATTTTTTTTAACATAGGCAATAACACCTTTAGTTGTTTCTCTTAAGGAGTAATCATAACTGGAATGCTTGTAAGGTTTCAAATGGCATATGCGTATCTTATTTATCTTATTAATTAGCAATAAAAGTATCCAAATGTAGCACTTGATTAAGTAAACGTCCTCAAGAATCATTATCATTATCTGGAAACAAGTAAAAGCTGAGGACACTAAGAACAAATCTTTGAAATCTGACCTATATTTTTGTAAAAATATTGAAACATTATCTTAAGCCATCACCATTTGGATGATGTAAAAAATGAATTCATATGGCCAATCATTTCTGTAAAAGTTCTACAATCCACCTGGGAGTCTGAATTTAGCACTGCATTGCTTTGGAGGTTATATCCAGGGGATCTAGAGCAGTTTTTTAAATATTTAAAGATAGTCCTTTTAACAGGACGGCATTTATTCTACAGAAATGTACGTTCTTGGACAATTGCGAACTAGAAAATTAATATCTGAAGGTCAAACAATTTTAGCAATTGTCAGTTCTGAGATATACCTATATTGACTTAGTATACAACTTGATAAAATTTTAACCTTATAAAACACTATTTGTAACACGCAATTTAATTATCTGTGGTGAAGTAGGAACCTCAAAAGAATAAAATATATGTTCCAAATTTTAAATACCCTTTTTCCCATAAAGGGACTGTTTTTAAATACAGAAAATGCATGTATGGAGATCTAGAAGGTAAAGGCATGCACAAAACAATTTTTTGATTTATCCTAGAAAAATGATTAAGCTAACACTTTGTCAGGTTTTTAAGACACAACTTTAAATAATTATCTAAAATTTAAGAATTTACCTTATAATTTTTAATAGTACAACAGTAGCTCTTCAAATTTGAGATGAGGAATGATTTCACATTCAATGGTCATGATTAAAAGGAATAGCTAGTATTAATATCCATAAATTATAATTAATATCAATCAAAAAGCCTTTTAAAATTTCTGTAACGTCTTTCATATTTACCAATTAGCTTGTGTCTTTTTTAGATAATACCCAACAAAGGTTTGAGTCATCTTAAGACCCTTGATTAGGCTTTTTGCCAAGTTTCTTAAAGCTGTTGGAAATAAGAATTTTTGAAGTGAATCACCCTTTTCCTTTTCAGACTTTCTGTACCATGACATTACCAGCATAATTAAACCCTAGCTATTGTCTAGAAAACTTTCTTAAGGAACAGGGACTTAAACCCTGGATCTTCAATTTTAAAAGTCTGATGCTCTACTGACTGAGCCATCCGGGCTGCAACCTGGAGCCACTTTTAAACATAATGTAAGGCTATCAGCTGTATCTAAAATCAAAAGCCTTTTCTGGTTCGCTAGAACTCCTTCAGATTTGCCAGGGAAAAACAAACCTTTTAATCAATAATAACCCTTTAAAAATTAAGCAATCCAGCCTGGAAAAGTTCCTTTAAATCCTACAGTTTGCTTAAGAATTCTTAAGTTTAATAGCTTTTGAGTCCCTCTGAACGTGCAGTTTAGCTGCCAGGAGTAACTTGCCCTGGAGGCAGGGAGAAGCAGGGAGGGGGTGAGGTGAGGTGAGGTCTGTGGAACAAAGGGCTATCCGGAGCCTGAATGGAAGCCAGTTTAAGGCAATTTCAATTGCTCCTGTAATGATCTTAATTGACAATCTAAGGGTGAATTAAAAATCTTAAGTTTTCAATCAAACTGTAGACTTGCCAAATGGAACACTGGTGGACCCTTTAACCACTACCTTGAGTTTTTGTTTAGTTTAGATCCTAGATCCTATTTCCAAAAGACTACCATTTAGGATAAAAATCCCATAAAACATTGTATCAATTAGAAAAATTTCTGAGACCCTTTCTGGACTTGTTCATATCCCGTGCTTGAAACGACCTCAGCACAATTTAAACATTATTAAATATCCTGGTGGCCTAGCTTCTGCGCCGCTTCTTGTCACGTGCTGCTGTTTAGGGCTGCTCTAAGCCTGGGCAGATATCTTAAAGTTAACCTTTTCAAAACCTTTGTTACCTCCTTTGATCAAGCCAATTAATTGTAAGCCTTTATCTTATGACTAATACCCATAGCATGTATTTTTACCTTTAAGACTGGTCAGAAATCTGAATCACGTGGATGAAACTTGTCTCATAAAACCGACAATTCAACCTTTTCTAGCCACAATTTCCAGATAAACACTCTGCCAATTCTTAGACCCAATTGCAGCACACTTTTAGTCTTTCATCCCCGGGGCTAAGAAGTTAACAATCTATATTACCGTGCCTTCCCCGGCGCAAGGCCCAAGACCACGTGTGGCCTTGTTAGATCCTGGGCAAACCTGCCTACCTTTCTTAGCCTCTGTGGAGGCTCATACTAAAATTAAGAAGTCAGAGACCATTTTTCTTTTTTCAACACAAAAAACAAAACACAAGACAACCAATCACTCAGACAGAACATGAAACATAAATAGACAGACAAAATGGTACCGTGCACATAAAGGCCTTAGCAAAACTTCTCAGAGTTCCAGAGATAGTTCACCAGGCGTCCCTGGAGAACGGTTGAAAAATTATCCATCCCTTGGATTTAATTACCTTAGTTCCCCTATGCATTAATAGATCCATTCTGATCTTTTACTATGTAGTCCTTTGACTGTAGGCGGATGCCTTGGAATTCTTAGCTTTCACATTCGCTTTAGAAAAACTTTCTTTCTGGGGGACATCTCATTAGAGCTTCCTCCAGCTCTGCCTGAAGCTCTGCCTGCATGTTAACTAAGGTCTGTGAGGTGTTCTTTTCAATTGTATCCTAAGCAACCTGGGCATTTCTCAATGCTTCTCTAACTCCCGATTTTCTGTGTCTTGGCTTCTTTCTACTTAGAACCATGGGGAGTAGACGCCTTATCTTATCTGAAAAAACCTTTTTAGCATCTGCTTGTCTAACCTGTTTCTTTCCCCGAAATGGGCCTCTGTAGGCTTGGACCATTGCTGGTCTAAATTACTTAGTTTCATATTCGCTGGCTGATCCTAAGCAAGTTCAACATTGGGACTGTGTTGAACTCCACTTAGCTGTACGCACTGGCGACTAACTGCACCTTCCTTGGAACTAGCGTGCTGAATTGGGTGCACTTACCTCGCTATATCCCGTGCTCTGTACGAATATCCTAGATCTGTTTTCCTGGGGAGCTCCTCTTGAGCCAGCTCGCTCTCGGGGGGTGTTCCATCTTCATCCATGCCCGACGTGGGTCGCCAGAAATGTTGGGGTCCACTGCCCGCAGTGGACTGGATTCCTGGAGGATTGGCCCGAAGCTGAAATGAAACTAAGGGAGGGGGGAAGAAAGAAGGTCTCCGAGGCTACATGGTTGCTTCTGCTTAGAATGACTCTTTAATGGTGGACAAGCATTTGGGGATAAAGGAAGGGAAACCCCGCCCCCAGTCTTCTGCGCAGGCGTTCTGGAGTTTGGCGGGAACCCTGAAGTCTCGTGACATCTCTCAGGTTGCGCAGGTGGGCTGGTCATAGGTGGGCCTCTGGTAAGCTGGGCGGAGCCGGGTGACCTAGGAGACTTGCAGAACCTGGCTGCAGGGGTACCGGGCTCTCTTAGCCTAGTTAACAAAACAATGGATGCCATTGGGTGCGGCATGGCTTTGGTCAATTGCACCAACTGTGTTGGTGGGGAAGGACACCACAATATAACACACACTGCACATAGCTGTATAAATGCACAATAGTGAAAAGGCTGTATAATGTAATAAATTATAACATATAATACAATAATAATAATAAAACAGATAAAAATATAAATACAGGGAACATCGCCGGTCATGACCACAGTGATGACCAAGGTAGGGTTTTTTATTTAACTTATTTTTTTTTAATTTAGATTTTTTTTCTTTTTTGAAAAATTTTGGGGTTTTTTTTTTTGTAAATTTTTTCACTCTCTGCATGACATCATGTCCGTAGTTCATGCTTCTTCTGTGTCATCCCCACACCCCATGTGGACTCCTCCTCTGCAAAATGAAAAAAATAAATAAAATACCAACTTCTTATTTTAAAAAAAATCCAAAATTGGTAAATCTTGCAACCATGAAATGAAAAAGTAAACATGAATTATATTTATTTATTTATTTTTAGTTTTTTTTCTTTTGGTTAGAATGCCTATGTTTTTGTGGTCTTATGGAAAAAGCATGAACTTTATTTTATATTATGTTATATTTATATTTTTAATTTATAGGTTTTTTAAATCAAATGTTTAAGAAAAGATCCTGTGGGGTTTTTAATTTCCTTTTTTTTAAATAAAATTAATTTTTATTTTTATTTTTTTAGAAAAAAAATTTTTTTTTGGTGTTTTGAGATAGGGTTTCTCTTTGTAGCCTTGGCTCTCCTGGAACTCACTCTGTAGACCAGGTTGGCCTCAAACTGAGAAATCCGCCTGCCTCTGCCTCCCAAATGCTGGGATTAAAGGCGTGTGCCAACACGCCCGGCTAGAAAATTCTTTAGAAATTCAAATTATCAATTTAAAAACTTTAAATTTAAAACATTATTTTTTTTTTTAATATAAGCTACAAGAGCCACATCCATTCGTGCAGGGAAAATAATTACATTTGAAATGTTTAAAATCCTATAATCCTTGAAAAAAGATTTAAAAACACTAAAATTCTTTTAAAAATTAAACATAAAATATATATAAAAAACATTAAAAACTGGATTTTGCTTTTTTCAAAAAATTGTAAGAAATTAAAATTTTTTTCCTGCATGGATGTGACTATGGTCGGGATAATTTTTTTCATATAATAAAAATTGTATCTGACGTGTGATAATGCGATATAATGTGTAGTGTGTGCAACACGTATAGTCATGTATGGCAGGATATTAGCTGAAAAAATAATATGTAATATATAATATAATATAATATATATGTAGGAAGAAAACATTATTTAGTTTAAAGTAACATATATATTACATAATGAAGTAATCTTTCTATAACAAAAGCAATACGCGATGTGGCAATGGTTGGGGGATGGGGTGGCAAATTTGGACCTGGGAAAATTTTTAAACACTTTTTTAAAATTATTACAAATATAATATATATGTAACGTGTAATAATGTACTGTAACACATGGTATATGCGGCGTGTGTGACAATGTGTAACAATGTGACAGCAGAAAAAATACAGATAACATATAGAATAATGTATACATTACATAACCTGTAATAAAGTATATTATATATTTAAAATAATATATAATATCTGATTTATAAAAATAATTCTATGACTTTTTTTATATATTAAAACATTATGTGACATGACAATATAATACACAGTATGCAATATATGTGGTAATAAATAACACGATACCATAATAATAAAAATAACATATAATGTAGCAATAAACAACTTTTTAAAAAAATCGAACTTTTATTTAAAAATTCAAAAACCATGAAATCTCATGACCACAAAAGGAAAAAAGAATAAACTGAATTATTTTTTAATTTTAATTTTTTTAATTTTTATTTTTTTAGATTAAAATGTCGGCGTTTCCCTGTTTTAGGGAATATTTCTCTTTTAATTTTTTTTTGAAATTAAAATATTGGTTTCTTTTTCTCAAATGTTTAAGAAACGACCACACGTATTTTTCTCGATTGTATTTTGTGAAAATGAAATTAATTTTTTATCCTTGAGAAAATTTTTGAAAAGTCAAACATATTATTGTTTTTCCAAAAATTACCATTTTTATTTTTTAAAAAATTCATTTATATCTCATTTTGAAAGAAGTGAGGATCTTGCTTACCCATGATCCGGGGCAGGGGCATGGCTGCCTTCGGCTGAAACTGGGTTTTATTATCGGGGAAACAACGGCGACGTGCTGGGATTTAAATTTTAGGATAAAAATCATGTACGGCGTGGTGACGGCAGAGATGATGTGTGATAGCGTGACATAAGGTACAGCACGTGTGCGTGGTACACAGTTATAATAGAGGTGATAACCTATGGTGCCTCACGTGACACAGTGAGTTTTTATGACAATTTTTTACATAATTTTTTCTATTTTTTTAAATAATCAAAATGACATGCAGCATAATAATGTGACGTAACGCATGGGATATGTCACTTATATGATGATATAAAATAACAGTAATAACAATAAAAATACTATATAACATAACGATAAAATAACAAATTCTTATGTAATAAAATTTACCCAAGTTTCTAATTTTCACCAAAAAAAAGTTTTAAAAATTAAGGGTTTTGTTGTTGTTGTTGTTTTTTCAAATTTGGGCTTCAAAATTTTTTAAACAATTTTTTAATAATAAATATGACATAGTGTGTGTGTGTGTGTGTGTGTGTGTGATACAATATAACGTAACACGGTGTATATGACACATAGGATGATATATAATAATAAAGATAACAGTGTATAATCTATAATGCAACAATAAATTCTTAAAGCCATTTCTTATATACTAAAAACAATATGCAGCGTAATAATGCGATATAACACATGGAATGAGGTATACGTGGCTATAAACATAACAATATGGTAATAATAAAAATAACAAGTAATAAAATAATAAAATCAAATCTAAGTTGCCAGTTTGTATCAAAAACACAGGATTAAACAGGGAAGAAAACATTAAAATTTTAATTAAAAATTAAATTTAAAAAAATTTAAATTTTAATTAAGTTTTTTTCATTAAGGTTTTTTTTGTACTTAGGAGTTTCAATTTTTATTTTATTTTATTTCATCATTATTATTATTATTATGTTACCTTTATTTTTATCATTACCATATCATTTTATTTACCACGTATACCATATTTTTTTTTTGCAAATTCAGGCTTCAAAACCTTTTTAAATAATATTTTTTATAGTAAATAATTTATAACATTATTGTGTTATAATATCACATAATAATGTAACATAACATGGTGCATGCAGCACACAGGATGCCATGTAGAAGAATAAGAATAAGAATAATAGTATCTAATATATAATGGAATGATAAATGAATAAATGATAATATATAATAATAATAATAGATTTTTAAATAAAAATATTACATTATAAAATATGTAATGCAGTAATAAATATTGCAGCAAGGTAGAGTTTTTGTTTTTTTAATTTATTTAATTCTTTTAAATTGGATATTTGTGTGTGTGAAATTTGTGATTTTTTTCTTTTATTTTTATTATTTATATGATTATATATTATAATTTATTATTAAATTACATAGTACCATTATTTTTATTATGGCACATTTACATATCATCCCACATGTTATATTCATGTGTGTTATATCATATTAACACGTCACTCATCGTTTGTACCAAATTAATTATTGTTATTTTGCCATTACCTTACATAGTGTATAGCATCGTATATGTCAATATAACCTAAAAAATTGTCTTTATTTATTTATTTATTTTAGGTTAAAATGTCGATGTCTTCTGGTCTTAGGGAAATAACGTGAACATCATTTTATTTTTATTTTTTGAAATTATAGGGTTTTTTTTTTAAATCAAAATATCCATTTTTTTAAAGTTTAAATTTAAAACATTACTACTATTGTTATTATTTTAAAATATAAACTACCATAGTTGCATCCATCTGTGCAGGAAAAAAATTATATTTAATATTTTAAAGACCCTAAAAATCTGCAAAATTTTTTTAAAACCCTAAAATTCTAAATAACAAAACCTCTAGAACCCTAAAAATAAACTAAAAAAAATACACAATACCCTAAAACCTAAAAAAAAAAAAAAAAAAAAAAAAAAACCTTAAAAAAAAAAACACTAAAACACTGAAAAAAAATTGGATTTTTCTTTTTTAAAAAAACCTTTTAAAAATTTACAATTTTTCCTGAACGGAGGCAGCCATGGTCGGGATACATTTTTTTTATATAATAAAAATGGTGTCTGAGGTGTAAGAATGCGACGGGAGGCGCAGTGTGTGTTATGCACGTGAGCACAGATGGCCATGAAAAAGCAAAAATAACATAAATTATTACACACGTGTAACATAATGAAAATTATCTCATTTAAAACAATATAAGTTTTATTTTTATTTAAAAATTATTTTTTTTATAATTTTTCTTTAATACAAGCAATATGTGGGCAGGGCCTGAGTGTGTGATGTCACTGTGGGCTGTCCCTGGCCCCGCCCTGCCGGGCCGCCATCATGGCGTGGTACGGGCCCCGCGTCCTCCGCAGCCGCAGGCGGGAGAACCCGGCGTGCGTGGTCAGACCCCGGTATTCGGCCTCTGTGCGCTCGCGGCCCTGGGCCTGCAGCAGCATTGTGAGTGACAGCAACAGTGTCTGCGTGGGCCCCGCCCCGCCCGGGGACAACACGCTCTCCACCAGCAGCACCGCGCCACCTGCGGGGTCAGGAGGTCGGTGCCTGTGACCACGGTGACCTCCCGTGACCACCGTGTGACCCCTGTGACCTTCCCTGAGCTCAATGACCTCTGTGACCTTAGATGAACCCACATGACCTCCGTGATCCCCACTTGACCCCTAGTATCTGACCTGAGACAGTTTGACCCCTGTGACCTCTGTGACCTGTGACCACCACGTGACCCCCCGGTGACCCAGCCAGACCCCTGTGGCTTTCAATGACCCCAGGTGACCCAGTTGACCTCAGTGACCCTGTGTGACCCCTAGATTAGGACCTGACACAGCTTGACCCTTGTGAACTCTGTGACCTTTCATGACCCTAGATTACCCCCAAATGACCCCTACTGCCCCCTGGGACCCACATGACCCAAGTCACCTCATCTGGTGACCTCCCATGACCCTGGGTGACCCTACTTGACCTCTTTGACCCACCCATGGCCTCAGTGACCCACACATGACACGGCTTGACCCCAGTAGAACCCTGTGACTTTTGAAATTACCAGTGACTTGAACCTCACCTGACCTTGGTGACCTCCAACGACCCCTCCCCGACCCACGCTCACCTGGCCGCAGGGCACCCCGCACCCGGCCCAGCAGCTCCACACAGGCAGCGTCGGCCCAGTCATGCAGGACCCGGGCCAGGATGTAGAGATCGGCGGGCGGCAGCGGCGAGTGGAAGAAGTCACCTGGGGGTGGGGCCAGGAGGCCATATCACGGGGGTCACAGAGGTCATGGATAGCGGGGTCACAGGGAATACGGTGATGTCAGCCTCACTTGCATAAATTAACAGCCTAGGGTGATGTCATCCACCGAGCCCCGCCCACACGCCGAGCCCCGCCCCCGAGACCTGCGTACATCTACCACCACACACACCTGACAGGAAGCGCACATGGGGCCCCGCCCCCTCTTCCTCGTCCTCAGTGGGCCAGAAGTGGGCGCGGGCGGTGGCGGCGACGTCGGGTGTCTCAAACACGGTGACCTCACTGCCTGGGTAGAGCTGGGCAGCCTGGCGGGCGAGCGCCCCAGACCCGCCTGTGATGGGGGAACATGGTGAGGTCACTTCCTGTGCATGTGATGTCACTTCCCGGCCCTCACACCTTGAGTGTGTGATGCCCGCCCTCGGCAAGATCACTTCCCGTCATGACCTCAGACCGGTGTTGCTTCCTGTCCCTGGGTGGCTCGGGGTTCGAATCTGTGTCATGGTGACATCACTTCCTGTCCCTACTTGTTGTATACCGGGTCCTCCCCCAATGACATCACTCCCTGTCACTGGTCCCAGACACCCTGGGGGTCACTTCCTGTCTAGAATTTGATGGACACGCCCCCCTGATGATGTCACTTCTTATGGGTCAGACCCGCCCACAATGACATCACCCTGTGTCCCTTTTTTGGGAGAGGATGAGGTCACTTCCTGCCTGCACATGCTGATGAACCCGCCCACCTGATGATGCCACTTCCTGTCTACACTCCGACACTAGATCTGCCCACAATGATCCCACTTCCTATCCTTGGTTCTTTTATGGGGAACAGCTCTGATGACATCACTTCCTGTGTCCTTGCTGACCGACGCCCACCCAGCTCTTTGTCTGACCTGTGAATCTTGAGACATCATCTCCTACCCCAAGGTGGGGTGAGGGGGTGGGGCCAGGCAGGAGGAAGTGGGTGTGGCTGCCCGGTGCTCACCACCGAGGTCGCAGATGACCCTGAAGGGCGAGAGGTCAAAGGCAGCGAGGACCCGGCCCCCGCACAGGCTCCAGGTATCCTGCAGGCCCCGCATGAAGAGCAGGCGCTCGGCCTCCGACCTGTCAGTCACAGGGGGCAGGGCCGGGAGAGGGCAGGGTCCTAAGTCACTTTCTGTCCCCCCAGAGTCACTTCCTGTTTCTCAGTCACCCCGGGGGCGGGCATCACCTGTAGATGGCTGTGAAGGGGTCGTCCGCGTTGACACCCACGGCCCTCGCATACTGGCTCCGCCCTTCCCTGTGTGAGGGGGCGGGAGTGACTCGCGTTACCCCGGACCATCCTGACCCTGCCCATGAGAAGTCTGGAGTCACAGGGGGGTCGTAGTGCTCCGGTATCAGGGGGCCAAGAGACAGTGGGTGGCTGTCCCTGGGACCTCTGCCACTGCTTTTAGAGGACTTCCTGTGACCCTGTGTGACCTCCTGCCCCCAGCCTTGCCATAACCACACCCACTGTAATCCCCACAACCCTGCCCACCTGACGCCGTCGACCAGGTGCCCCCAGCAGCGGTAGGTGGTGCCTGCAAGGTAGAGCAGGAGGTTGCGCTGAGACAGGGGGCTGCCCGTGACCAGGAAGGTGGCAGCAAGGGGGGAGTTGGTGTAGGCAGGGCCTGCGGGGGGCGGGACTCAGTGACTGACGGGTGGACAGGAAGTGAGTGGGCAGGGCTTGGCAGCTGACACCTGTCTGTCACCGTCGCACCGTCCCCCGGGCCCTGCCCCCACACTCACCGCGTGGCCCCGCCCCCTTTCTCCTCCGCAGCAACCCCAGCCCCGCGCAGGCGTCGAGCAGCAGCCGTGTCCCCCAGGGGCTCAGGCCTGATGACCTTGCCAATGTCGCGGCATCCACGGGGCCCAGGGCCGTGGCGTCGAACACGCCCAGCGCGCAGGCTGCGAACAGCACCTGGAGGGCAGGGGCAGGGTCACAAGGTCACAGTGGCCACTTGCAGTCATCCCCCTGCCTTCTACCCATAGTTACTGTCATCCTCCTGCCTCACACAAATGGTTGTGCCCTCACTCACTGTCATCACCCTGCCTCAGAAATTCACTCCCATCACTCAGACAACCCCCTGCCTCACACCAATGTTCACGTGCAATCATCCCCTCATCCCTAGTTGTGCAGTGCCCGTCATCCCCATGCCTCAGGCACTCAGGCCCCAGCCAACCGAAGGCCCCGCCCAGCCCACCACCTGGGAGGCCATGAAGCCGTGGGCCAGGTCCATGAGGGCCCGGAAGTCGCGATCATCGTGCGCGGAGGCCCTGGGCCCGGCAACCGTGCGGCCCCTGTGCATCGTGGGATGCGAGCTCTGCTGAGCCCTGTGCCCTGGGGAAATCTGGATCAGAGAGGAAAGGGCGGGGCCAGGGTGGGCAGTTGATCCGGATCAGGGCGGATGATCCTGGGGCCTGTTCGCCCTGCCCACCCTGGTGATGTCACGTCCTGTGTCAGAAGACAAGAGACCTGCCCTGATGATGTCACTTCCTGTCCTTAGTGTTTGAAGGACAGGCAGGCGATGATGTCATTTCCTACTCCCAGGTCAGGGAGTGACCAACATCACTTCCTGTATCCTGTGGGTTATGGGCACGCCCCCTGGTGATGTCACTTCCTTTACCTCATGACTCAGATCTCAGACCCTGCACCTCAGTGATATCACTTTCCGTCCCAACATTCTGACCCCAATGACCCCCCCGATGATGTCATTTCCTGATCTTCTAGCCTTGGATATGAGTCCCACCCCTTATGACAATACCTCCTGCCACCTCACCCAAGCTTGATGTGAAGAAGTTAAGTTTTTAAAGATGGAGTCACAGATGCCACTGTTACTTAGTTATGAGAACCTGAACTTTTGAACTTTTGTACTCCTGGCTAAGGCTCTTAGCCACATGCCTGGAACATCCTGATAGAAAAAAAAATATTTCCTGGAACAACCACAGAATGTTCCAAGATGTTTACATAAGAGTTTCATAATCGGTTCAGCTATGGGTCAAGCTGTACTTTGGAAGCTTTCCACTGCCCTTCCTCACTGTGATTTGGCCTATATAAGCTCTGTACAATCGTTGGTCGGGGTCGACACTCCTCTATACCCTCTGTGGTGTATGAGTCTCGACCCAGCATGCTGATCAGTGCACTTATCGGAGCTCCAATTAAAATTCCTCTTGCAGTTTTGCATCAAGACAGGTATCTCGTAGTTCTTGGGATGCGCGAAAAGCCCGTGTTTGAAATAGGAGTATTTCTGGTTTGATCTTACATTTGGTGCGTTGGCCGGGAACTTAGTGACACCCCAGAACCCCGAAGACCCCTTGGAGGTATGGGATCCCCTTTAGAATGTGTGTGTGCTGGCCGGTGTTCTGAATGTCTGTTTTCTGGATTCTGGTTTTCTGAAATGAAAGTGTGCTTATTGTGCTAGTTTGTTATGTGTCTAATCCTTCATTTCTGAAACACAGTGATGCCTGAATTTGCCTAAGTTTGAGGCAAGATTCTCTGCGTACCCCTTGTGCTGTATCTGTATTCTGCTTAGAAATCTGGTGCGATCGCAGTTTCGGTTTTGCGGATGCTGAGTGAGTGAGACTGCTCTCCGAGAAGGAGAGCAGGGTGGATAAGGATAGACGTGTCTAGACATCCACCCTCTGATAGTCCTGGGAGATGTCCCAGGAGGACAGGGGAGAGAACCAGGGATGCCCGGTAGAACCCCGTGAGTATAGTCAGGAGATAGTTCTTCTCCTTGACGGTCTGTATCAGCGTCCTGAATCTAGGCCTGCTGACTCTGGTCGACGCAAGGTCAACGTCGGTATTTCTCTCTTTTGCTCTTTAAGTTTGTGTCTGCCATCATTATGTGTGTGCTGGCAGTGTCTCTGTTTTGTTTATATGTGTGGATTTGTGTTTCTGGTAAAGAGAAAAAAATTGGAACTTCATGTGGTTAGAGCGCGGCCCCGAGGCTTGATGCGGGGCTTGGCATCTGCCCCTCCCCTCCCGGCTGCTGCGATTCTTAAAGGGATAGCAACCCTTAGGTGTCTATGTGAGGCTTGTGTGTTTTGAGCGTGCCACTGAGGGGCCATAAAAATGTAGTCTCAATTTATACAGCAGAAAGTGATAAAAGTCAAGGTTTTTCGCTTGTAACAGAAAGTTAGCTCATAATTGGTCTTCCAGCCCTAAGACTGTAAGAAATGTTTTAAGTATAAATCTTCTTTAAGGACTGTCCAGAAATTAGAGGCATAGACAGTCGAATTGTTCCTCTGGAATCTGACCTCACTGCAGAAGAGATAATTCTTGGGCCAGGACTCTGTCAGTATGCTCAGATTAAGAAATATTTATGTTTAAGTTAATGAGGCTGTGAGAATTCTGAAGGCATTACAATCTGGCCTGTCTACTCCATATTGAGTAGAAGAAACATCTATAATATAGTGTTATATTTAGTCTATTACACAGTAAACTTTATAGATAAAATTGTTATATTAAAAATAAGTTGTTGAAATTACTTTTATGCATGCATCCCATAAAGAATACATCTACTGTGTTTATAAACAGTACCTCTATGAGAGAAAAATATATGTGATTAGATCACATGTTTATTCTTTTTATTTCCTCCTGTTTCAGCATAGATAATGGAATTGTGTGCTGTAGCCAGTGTTTTAAAATCATAAAAAAGGTCAAGCTGGTATAAGAAAGAGAGGGCATGTTTTTGTTTTTTTTCCTGCAGGATGCTAAAGGAGCATACTATCTGCCAGAATGGTTAATGAGACATGCAGATGCTGAAATGAGTTTATTTAGTGTGACAATGATGATAGAGAAGTTATATTGTGCCTTTGTCCCTGATCCTTCCTTTATTATAAAAAGGCCTAAAAGTTATGTTAATGGTAACAGCACTAAGTTGAAAATTTTTCTGTCTCTACTTCAATACGAAAAGTTAGGACTTAAAAATCTTTCAGTGTAAATAAGTTGCAGCAGAGAAAATTTAGAAGATAGTTACTCTAAATGATTTTCAAAGGTTGTTAAGAGATACTAATTAGTTGAGATTTCATCTTACGTTTACTACAGGAGAACTAAATGGCTTTGCGGATTCATTTTTGTTTGTCTCCAAAAAAAAGGTTTTAATGCCTTATTAAGAGGTTGTTACTGAAGCCGGGCATGGTGGCGCATGCCTTTAATCCCAGCACTCGGGAGGCAGAGGCAGGCGAATTTCTGAGTTCGAGGCCAGCCTGGTCTACAAAGTGAGTTCCAGGACAGCCAGGGCTATACAGAGAAACCCTGTCTCGAAAAACCAAAAAAAAAAAAAAAAAAAAGAGGTTGTTACTGTATATAGGATAGAGGCATAAAAATGTGTTTATTTAAAAATAAAGAATCTGAAGAAATATTTACTATCCCTTATTCCAAACAGCAATTAAAATGGTTGTTGCAGAATACTGATAAACAGGCATTGTAAAATTAATGGTTGTTTCTCCTAGAATAATCTCTGTGCTTGTGATCCATCGGGTAACAAGGAACTCCTCTCTAGAAACTACAGCTAAGAAATTGAGAATCTTGTTTGGTTTAAATAAGCAAATGTGTGCAACCATTTCAGTTTTGTTTCTGAATGATGTTAAAAGTTTTTATATGTCTTGGTTATAGACTATTGGCTCATAAGTTATTAATTATGATCAAAAGGTTATAACATTAGTAATGGAAAAGTTAGATTCCAAACCTGTAACAAATAATGTTTTTAGGGTTGATTTTTAAAGGAAATAAGTTGTTTACATTGTTAAGATTGAGTTTTGCTCCCCCAAAATTGTAATTCTACACTGGTGTTACAAGAAGAATTTAAAAGTGAAGGCTTCACTCGAATCAGAGCCTCCAGCTACAGACACTCTTCGCAACCAAGGAGCAAGAGATGCCCTTTGACTCATCCTGTTTGGAACTACATCATGGCTAAAGGTAGGGAGAGTTTGAAAATCTTAAAGCCAGGCTCTGATCTCCGAGGTACCTCAAGATAGAACTAATTGGGCTAAAATAAGAGAAGTAATACAGGGGCCTTATATGTAGAGGTTCAACAGGCTAAGTTATGAGTTAGGATCTAGACAGATCAGAAAATCTGGGCAACAGAAGGACAGAATTAAGTGAGTTGGGGTGCTGAGCCTCAGCTGGGGAGCCTCACCTGTGTCGGACTGAAGTTACTTATTGGGGATTGTGGAAATTCTTGGACGCCGCTGGCTTCTGCGGACTCTGGATGCCTGGGTTTGCAGCCTTGGCTGCCCCATTGTGCCCCCTGGCTAAGAGAGGGGAGGTGTTTGTATAGATTCCAGATCGTCAGAAAGCCTTTTAAAAATTAGAGAGACTTTGCTGATGGCCTTGCCTGGTGAGAGAAGAGTTACAGAGGATTCCTTGCTCAGACTTTGACACCTTGTGGTAGGCCAGTGACTTGCCTATCCAAGAGCCTAGACCCTGTTGCCAGCAGGTGGCTTTCCTGTTTGAAAACTGTTGCTGCTGTAGCCCTGCTTGTCAAGGATGCTAATAAGCTCATAGTGACACCCCATGTTCTTGAAAGCATTATCCAACAGCTCCTGATCAATGGATGACCAATGCTCTTATGTGCTCTCCCTGCTGTCCTAATTCCCGCTACCCTGCCATCTTGGACTGATGATTCATCACTGTGCTGATATTCTGGCAGAAGAACCTGGTGCTCAAAATGATCTAGAAGATCAGCCTTGGCCTGGGAGTCTAAGCTGATACACGAATGGCAGTAGGTTCGTGGTTAAAGGTAAGAGGAAGGCGGGGACAGCAGTGGTGGACAGGAAGCAAGTGATCTAGGCCAGCAACTTCCCTGAAGAGACATCGGCCCAAAAAGCCGAACTGTGACACTGATCTGCGAATGGCAAAGGGGACTCCTACACTGACAGCAGGCATGTTTTTGCTACTACACAGAGTAATATACAGACAAAGGGCTGTTGACATCTGCAGTGAAAGACATAAGATGCTGTGACTATGGCAGATCTAACCACCAAACAGGCGGCCCAAGGAGCAGTGATCCTGGCAGTTAAAGAGCCTAAAGACTATCAAGTTATAGACAAATTAAGACTGGTCAAAGAAAACTAGTCCTTCCCAGGGAAGAAAGACTCTCAAACTTGGCAGAAGAAATAGTCAAAAGCTGCAAGACCTGTGCCATGACCAATGCAGGACACTCCATGTATACTGAGAAAAAGCTCACCGGAACTGGCCTGGAGCCTATTAAGAGATAGATTTTATATAATAGCCAAGAAGATCTTAGAAGAAACCTTCCCGAGGCTTGAAATACCCAAGATAATCTTTGTTGCCCAGGTAAGTAAATCAGGAAATGGCCAAGATATTGGGGATTGATTAGAAGTTACATTGTACATACAGGCTCCAAGGTTCAAGACAGGTAAAAAAGATGGGTCGACCCATTAAAGGAAATTGACAGCGGAGACTGGCTTAAATGGTTAGATAACACTCCTACCCTTTGTGCCCTTCAGGGTTAAGAACACCCTTAAACAGTTTGGTCTGACACCCCCCCCCCTATAAATTACTCTATGAGGGACCCTCTCCACTGGTAAAAATAGCCTCTGTACATAGTGCTGACTGCTGCTTTCCCAGCCTTTATTCTCTAGGCTCAGCAAGGCGCTCAAGTGAGTGAGACAATGAACATAGAAGCAGAAGGCCTACTCAAGAGAAGGAGACCGGAGACCCTGCAACCCCTACGTCTCTTCCAAGATAGAGATTTGGTCTACATTTGATGCTGTCATGCAGAAAGCCTTGAGACTCTATAAAAAGGCCACCCTACTCTCTACTCTTATGGGACCCCTTTTGATATTACTTCTACTTTTAAATTATAAGTCCATGTCATGTGTGATAAATAGGCTAGTCGCCTTTGTTAGAACAAAAAAATAGTGCAGTGCTGACTTTCGTTTTTGAGGCAACAGTACCATACCCTAAGAAGATCATAACTAGTCCTAAGATTAGGACTATGTACTAGAAGTGGGGAATGAAGAAGTTAAGTTTTTAAAGATGGAGTCACAGATGCCACTGTTACTTAGTTATGAGAACCTGAACTTTTGAACTTTTGTACTCCTGGCTAAGGCTCTTAGCCACATGCCTGGAACATCCTGATAGAAAAAAATATTTTCTGGAACAACCACAGAATGTTCTAAGATGTTTACATAAGAGTTTCATAACTGGTTCAACTATGGGTCAAGCTGTACTTTGGAAGCTTTCCACTGCCCTCCCTCACTGTGATTTGGCCTATATAAGCTCTGTACAATCGTTAGTCGGGGTCGACACTCCTCTATACCCTCTGTGGTGTATGAGTCTCGACCCAGCATGCTGATCAGTGCACTTATCGGAGCTCCAATTAAAATTCCTCTTGCAGTTTTGCATCAAGACAGGTCTCTTGTGGTTCTTGGGATGCGCGAACAGGCCTTGTTTGAAATAGGAGTATTTCTGGTTTGATCTTACAATGGACCCTCCCTTAATGACGTCACTTCCTGCCTCTCCAGGCTTGGCTGTCAGGAACACCAGCGGTGACATTACTTCCTATCGTGAGGCCCCAGCCGTAACGATGGCTCCACCTGCACTGTGATGTCATCTCCGGAGTGCAAGCCTCACTTCCTGTCCCTGTGACTGACAGCTGTGTCTATGGGAAGCCTGTCCATGGGAAGCCCCTCCCACCCATGCCATGTCACAACTTCCTGTCACTCATGTCCCACCCATGACCAACTAGGAAAAAGGAACAGAGTCCTGGGGTTACGGGGTCAAAATTTATTTTTTTCTCCTAGCCCCACCAATCCGGGAGGCCCCGCCACCGCCCCCAAAAGAATTAAAAAACCAATATGGCTGCACACACATCTGCAAAATCATCAGTCCTGGTTGTAGATGGGATTACACTTCCTGTAACCCCAAAGGCGGGCGGGCATCACCGGCTCCAGGTGGAGCGGTGCCGTGGCGAACGTGATCGTGAGCGTTCGCGTTCCCAGTCCTCACGGTGGCGCCGTCCCCGCTTCCTGTCCCGCCCCCCGTGCTCTTTGTCCTTCTCGCGGCCTCGGCGGCGCTCACGGTCCTCGCCCTCCTCATTGCCTGCCCCACATCCCTCGTGCAGCTTCAGGGACGGAGGTGGCCGTGGCTCCTTCCCTACGCCATCCCGGTCGTGGTTGCCTCCCCTGGCAGCGATGGCATTGGCAGCAGGGGGCATGGCCTTGAGCACAGCATCATCAGGTCCGCGCTCTTTTCCTGATGCTCTGACCTCACTTCCTGCCTCTGAGGCATCACCTTTGCCATCTGCGACGTCACTTCCTGCCTCCACGCCACTTCCGGTTACCACGAGATCACTTCCTGTTTGTTTCTCGCCACTCCTGGCTTTCATGGCGTCACTTCCTGTTTCTGCGGCACCACATCCACTTGCTGTGGGGTCACTTCCTGTCGTTGGGAGGTCGCGCCCAGTCACCGCTGCCACCCGGCCGCGGGCCACGCCCCTCAGCATGTCTATCACGGGGCGGAGCAGGTCGTCGGCCCTGGCTGCGCGGTCACAGAGGTCGGAGCCTGGGTCGACCCCGGGGTCACTTTGGTCGCCACCGGGGTCGCCAGGGCGGCGGGCGAGCAGCAGGGCCATGAGGCGTTGGCGTAGCTCACGCTCTCGGCGCTGCAGGCCCAGCGCCCGCCGCTTCTCCTCCTCCACGCGGCGAAGCTCTGCCTCCTGCTGGCGTCGTCGCTCAGCCTCACGCTCGAGGCGGCGTTGCTCCTCGGCCTGTGCATGCTCACGGAGTCGTGCGGCCTGCAGGGATGGGAGGAGGCGGTGTCAGAGAGATGGCAATCAAACGCAAGCCCCACACACAGCACCGAGCACTGCCCACAGGGTCCACCCGTAAATCAAGTGACTAAGCAGCTGCATATTTCCCTGCCCTGGGCTGTCAATCACACCTAAGCCCCACCCACAGTGACAGGCCACACCCACGACAAGTTTGAACCTGCCCTGTCAATCGTGAGCCTAAGTCCCGCACTCTGTGTCCAACTACTTCCTGTGCCCGGCTATGAGCCATCAGTCAGCTGAAAGCCCCGCCCTCTTCCCATTCTGTCACTCACAAGCCCAAGTCCCACCCAAAGGGTCCACTGAGTGAGCCTGATTCCTGCCTTTCAATCATGAGCCTAAGCCCCGGGCCTTCCCCGTGTGCTTCCTGTTCCCCTCCTGCGAGCTGTCAATCAAGACCAGGCCATCAGTCACACCCACAGGGGCCCTTGAGTCGGCCACGTCCTGACCTGTCAATCAAGCCTAAGCCCCACCCCAAATGCTCCGACCCCTCCCACAGGGGGTCCCAGAGAGAGCACAAGACCCGCATGTCAGTCACAGCCTAAGCCCCGCCATAGGATTCCCTCAGCCACTCAGGACTCAGCTGTCAATCATGAGTCTCAGCCCCACACCCTGCCCCTGCCTACTTCCTGGTCTCCTACCGTGCATTGTCAATCAAGGTCAGGCCCCGCCTACAATCCCATCCCCATCCACCATGAGCCTGGGTCTGACCTGTTATTCTACTAGGCCCCGCCCCCTCACCTTCCTGTTCCCCTGCCCTCAGCTGTCAGTCACCCTGGAAACCCAGCCCCCTCCCCAGCCTGTCACTCAGAAGGCCAAGCCCAGCTCATGATCACCCCCCCCCACCCTCCGGGTTCACATTCGGGTGTCAATCATGAGCTCAAGCCCCACCCCATTGCCCATCTGCTTCCTGTCCCACTGCTCAGCTGTCAGTCACTCACCCAGGCGCCACCCTCCTCTCCCCGCCCCACCCACAATCCCAGGTCTGTCATCAGGGCTCAGTCCCACCCCCAAGCACTGTCATTTTCTGTACTGCCTGGGAGGCCCTGCCCACCCAACAAGGGAAGCTTCGACCAGACAGAAAGTTCCACCCAACCAACCCCCACGATCCTGCCCAACTGAACCCCAAAATTACACAGACAGGAAGTGCCCATCCTGGGATCAACGACTCACACGGGAAGCCCCATCCGGATAGGAAGCTCACACGGGAAGCCCCATCCAGATAGGAAGCTCCGTCCCGGAGACCCTGCGACCCCACCCACCTCGGCACGGCCCAGCAGCTCGGCCACGAGGCGCAGCGACTGCAGGTTGCGCTGGGCGAGCAGGAGACGCCGCTCCTCGGCGCGAACCCGGCCCCTCAGTCGCCGCTGCTCCTCCGCCCGCAGCTTCTCCACATGGCGCCGGCTCCGCCTCTGCTCCCGTGCCCGGGCCCGCTGCTCGCGGCGTCGCAGCTTCTCCTCACGCCGGCGCTCATGCTCCCGCTCCTCGGCCTCACGCTGTTTCCTGTCGAGGGTGAGGTCATGGGGGTCACGGGGTCATGGGAGCGGTTACGGGGTCGGCGTGACCCATGAGGTCACCCCATGATGTCGCTTGTATCCTGCTCCTCCACGTCACTTCCCATTCTACTTCCTGTTCAGTTTACATCCTGCTGCCCTTACTTCCTGTCCCATCAGCCTCCTGGGCATCCACACCTATGACGAGGTCACCTGGCCCTGCCCGTCTACTTCCTGCTCCTGGTGATGTCATCCGGGTTCGCGAGCCTCTACATCATTTCTGGTCCTATTTCCTGCTCATGTTTCACTTCCTGTTACTGTGATGCCCTTCCTACCTATTTCCTGTCCATCAACGCCCGCCCTCCTCACGTCTTGCCCGTCTTCTGACCCCCCCCCCACCATCCGTGATGACACCGTTCCGCTTCTCCCCATCCCACCAGTCACCACCAACGATACAGGAAGTTACATTGCCACCCGGAAGCGACAAAGACTGGGCAGGAAGTGACGTGCTCAGGCGCAGTAAGCAACCCTGCCTGCCCACATGACCCCCGACCCCTCACCCCGACCTTACCGCTCCTCCGCCCGCCGCCGCTCCTCGGCCTCGCGCTCCCTGCGCTTCTGCTCCTCGCGCTGCAGCTCCAGCTCCTGCAGCTTCTGCCGCTCCTGCGCCCGACGGCGAATGGAGGCCTCGCTCAAGTGCTTTGTGGCGTCGAAGGTCACCTGCGGGGTCACAGGGGGCACGGAATCAGGGACGTCACGGGGTCGGGGACAGCACCTGGGGGTGGGACTGACAGCAATGATGTCATCAAGTGTTGGGGGTGATATGAGGTCTGGTGTTGGGTGAGGGAATGGGGCCGTGACCCAGATGACATCGTCTCTCTGGAAGAAGCATTTTTGGTGCAAAGAAGTGAGGGGGTGGGGCCTTGGGTGAGTGACAGGAAATGGATGATAGCCAGAAAGTAAGGGGTGTAGCCTGAGGACAGCAGGTGGCGGGGGTGGCCTGTGATGTCATCCCGTGCCCAGGGCGGTGTCAGGGCCCTGGGGGTGGGGCTTCGCCCATGATGTCATCCCTCAGCAGTCCAGCTGACACCTCGGACAGGCCACGCCCACTTTGCTATTTTAAGCTATGATGTCACTCTCCTGCCACTCAATTTGATGTTTCCCCCACAGAGCAAGCCCCGTCCCTTCTGCCCGACCACGCCACCTCACTCGTGACATCACAGCCCTGGCCTGGGGCCGTACCAAGCCCAGCTCACTAACCCTACAGATCTCAGAGTCCTGCTGCCCCCATGGCCCAAGTCCCGCCCAATCCAGGCCCCGCCCACCTTGATGCCGCAGGCCACGGCCTTGCCGTCCTCGCCCTTGAGCATGAGCTTCATCCCGCGCAGGGCAGCCATGGCGCGCGCAAAGCCCGCGTACTCGCGGTACTGCACGTAGGCCTCAAAGTTGAGGTGGCCCCCGAAGCTGAAGGTGTGGAAGCTGCGCCCGGCCATCTCCTCGCGATACGGGTCCAGCATGGGGATGTCCACGTGGCGGATCTCGCCGAACGCGCCGAATACCTGGCGGAGCACTGCCTCCGACGGGCGCTCAGGACCCGTGGCGGAACCGGACGCGCACCCGGGAGCGGAGGCCGACCCGGAAGCGGACCCAGAAGTGAGCCTGGGTGTCTGGCTGGGACCGGAAATGGAACCGGAACCGGACCCGGAAGCGAGGCTGGACGTGGACCCGGACGCAGGTTCCCGGGCGGCGAACCAGCGGCAGGGCAGCCCCTCGAGGTGGATGGTGTCCGGGCGCTCGCCGGGCAGGGCCTCGTTCATGTCGGCGGCATCGCGGAAAAAGGAGTCCCAGTCATGGCGTGAGGGGAAGTCGGCGCGGAATTCAGCAGCGCGGACGCGCAGGGCGTCGGCGAAGCCGCTGAGCTTGATGGTCTTCCCGTCCAGGGCGGCGAGCGCGGCGCGGACCAGGGCGCGGTTCTCCACCTCGCCCTCGAAGCGGATGAAGTCCAGGGTGCTCTTGGCGATGCGCAGCGCGGAGAAGGGCGCATCCCGCGCACCCGCCATGGCCTTCAGCCGCTCCATTACCTCCCAGTTAGAGATCGACTTCCCCGGCTGGCGCAGTGGCGGCAGCGACACTGAGATCGCCATCTTGGTGATCGGCTTCAGGTACAGGCCCAGCGACGGGCACAGCGCCACTGCTTCCGACGGGTCGTGCACGATGGTGGCCGCCGACATGGCTGTGCCTGCCAAGGTAGGCAAGAAGGGGGTAGTGTTACTTCCTGTTCCCTGGTGGGGTCCCTTCCTGTCTTCCTTAGTGTTACTTCCTGTGTCTCCTGGGGTCATTTCCTATGTCCCTGTGGTGACTTCCTGTCTCCTGAAGTCATTTTTTGTGTCCCAGTAGCTACTTCCTGTGTCATTGAGTCATTTCTTATATCCCAGTGAGTTCACCTCCTGTCTCACTGTAGCCACTTCCTGTCTCCCTTGGTCCTTTTCTATTCTACAGGGTTGCGTGCTATCTCCTGGGGTCATTTTCTATGTCCCCATAGCCACTTCCTATGTGTCAGGGTCAATTCCTGTGTCTTGGAGTCACATGGGCAGCTAACACACAGGAAGTAATGCACATTATGTCATCATTAAGTTCAGCCCCGCCCAGAGGGACCTCAGGACGCCCTGGCTCCGCCCACAGCGACAGTAGAGGGCTCAGGCCCTGCCAACAGAGACATAGGGCCCTTAGGCCCCGCCCACAGCGACAACAGAGTCCTCAGGCCCCGCCCACAGCGAGGTCAGGGCCCAGGTATAAGGGAGAATCCAGGCCCCGCCCACAGCGACTTCACACAGTGAGGCCCCACCCATAACGGCCTCTTCCCGCCTGGCTGACGTTCAGGCTCCTTTCCGAGCAGCTCTGCCTCTTTCTCACCGGGCGCCGCCCCTGCCGGCTCGGTCCCGCACCTACGGACCCGCGAGAAACCGCACAGAACCGGCGGGGCCGCCACTCACCGCCGCTAAGCCTCGCCCACGCCCGGAGCCCGCGCTTTCGCCGCTGAAGCAGCCGAAGCCAACGCCAAAGCCACAACCCGCACCGGGGCCGTCGCGCTCGGTCTTCGCCGCCCGCGGGGCCCGGGTGGAGACGCGCTTCCGCTTTCGGCGCCCGGATTCGGCCTCCTCACAGGGCGCGCTGGGACTTCCGATCCGCAGAATTCGCGCCTGCGCGGGCAGGAACGGCAGAGCGGTTGGGCTTCCGGTGCCGTTCACCGCGCTCGGAATCAGCGCCGCCGGGAATCGGGGCCGAGCGCGCAGGCGCAGGATCTCCCGCCGCCGTCTCCCGGATCACGGGAAAAGCCTCACGAGAGCTCGTAACGGATTCGGCGGGGACTTCCTGTCCCCCTGAGGCGCCTCCGCTAACGCAGCCGCTAACGCAGCGGATTCCGCGCTACCCAGGCGCCCGCCGGTGACGTCACGCACGCGCCGGCCACGCCGCTCTCCGGCGGTTTTCCCGCTTCCCGCCGCGGTGGTCGCGAACTGCTCCGTGAATCTCGGGAGACGACGCTGCCGCTGCCGGACTGGACTTCCGGTCCCACGGGCAGAGCGCAGGCGCAGTGCTTTCTCTCCTCCGCGCCGCTCGCTCGCTACCTCGCGGAAGTCTCCCACCCCCGCGTCGCCGCTGAGTGACGTCAGAGCTCGGCTAAGCCGGCCCGGATTCACTGCCGCAACCCCACGGTGACCCAAACGCCGCCGTCGTGTCCCGGATGTCGCTGAAGTCACCCGCCTCGCGCCTGCGCGGCCGCCGCGTCGTCCTGGCCAGCGCCTCTCCGCGGCGGAAGGAGATCCTGGGGCTCGCGGTGCGAGGGCGGGGGGGGGGGGGATGCCCGCAAGTGATGGGAGTGAGGCAGGGGGCTGAACGCGAGTGGTGAGAGTGAGGCAGGGGGATGACACTGAGTGACTGCGAGTGAATTGCTGAGGCAGGGGGATGACCACCAGTGACTATGAGTGAAATTCTGAGGCAGGGGGATGACTGCCAGTGCTGGGAGTGATTTTCTGAGGCAGGGGGATGACTGCAAGTGAATTGCTGAGGCAGCGGGATGACAATAATTAAATTTCTGAGGCAGGGGGATGACAGTGCGTGAATTTCTGAGGCAGCGGTATAACAGTAAGTGAATTTCTGAGGCAAGGTGATGACCACGAGTGAATTTTTGAGTCAGGGGGATGTCAGTGAGTGAATTTCTGAGACAGGGGGATGTCAGTGGTTTAATTTCTGAGGCACCGGGATGACCTTGAGTTACTGCTAGTGAATTTCTGACGCAGTAGGATGACCACAAGTGACTGCAAGTGAATTGCTGAGGCAGAGGAATGACCAGGAGTGAATTTCTGAGGCAGGGTAATGACTGAATGACTGCAAGTGCATTTCTTAGGCAGGGGGATGTCAGTGAGTGAATTTCTGAGGCAGGGGGATGTCAGTGAGTGAATTTCTGAGGCAGGGGAATGACTGTGAATGACTGCAAGTGCATTTCTGAGGGAGGGGGATGTCAGTGAGTGAATTTCTAAGGCATGAGAATGACAAGGAGTAAATTTCTGAAGTAAGGGGATCACAGTGAGTGAACTTCTGAAGCAGGAGCATGACAACTATAGAATTTCTGAGGCAGGGGGATGTCAGTGAATGAATTTCTGTGGAGGGGGATGACAGTGAGTGAATTTCTGAGGCAGGGTGATGACCACGAGTGAATTTCTGAGGCAGGAGGATAACCGTGAGTGACTCCAAGTGCATTTCTGAGGCAGGTGGATGACCCCTAGTGATGGGAGTGAGGCAGGGGCATGACACTGAGTGAGTGTGAGTGACTTTTTGAGGCAGAGGGATGACACTGAGTGACTGCAAGTGCATTTCTGAGGCAGGCGGATGACCACGAGTGACTATGTGTGAATTTCAGAGGCAGGGGAATGACCATGAGTGAATTTCTGAGGCAGCGGGATGACAGTGATTGAATTTCTGAGTCAGGGGGATGACCTGGAATAACTGAGTGAATTTCTGATGCAGGAGGATGACCACGAGTAACTGCAAGTGAATTTCTGAGTCAGGGGAATGACAACAAGTGCATTTCTGAGGAGGTGGATGACAGCAAGTGAATTTCTCAGGCAAGGGTATGACAGCGAGTGAATTTCTGAGTCCAGGATGACAGTGAGTGAATTTCTGAGGCAGGGTGATGACCACGAGTGACTGGGAGTGAATTTCTGAGGCAGGCGGATGACAGTGAATTTCTGAGGCAGGGGAATGACAGCCAGTGAATTTCTGAGTCAGGGGGATGACAGCGAGTGAATTTCTGAGGCAGGGGGATGACCAGGAGTGAATTTCTGAGGTTGGGGGATGTCAGTGAGTGAATCCTGAGGCAGGTGATGAGCACCAGTGAATTTCTAAGGCAGGGGGATGACCTCGAGTGACTGTGAGTGAATTTCTGATGCAGGAGGATGACCATGAGTGACTGCAAGTGAATTGCTGAGCCATTGAATGACTGTGAGTGAATTTCTGAGGCAGGAGGATGACCACGAGTGACTGCAAGTGAATTTCTGAAGCAAGGGAATGACCATGAGTGATGGGAGTGAGGCAGGGGGATGACACTGAGTGAGTGTGAGTGACTTTCTGAGGCAGAGGGATGACACTGAGTGACCACAAGTGAATTGCTGAGGCAGGGGGATGACCAGGAGTGACTGGGAGTGAATTTCTGAGGCAGGGGGGATGACAGCAAGTGAATTTCTGAGGCAGGGTGATTACCACAAGTGAATTTCTGAGGCAGGGGGATGACCGTGAGTGACTGCAAGTGCATTTCTGAGGCAGGGGGATGACAGTGATTGAATTTCTGAGGCAGGGGGGATGACCTCCAGTGACTGCAAGTGAGTTTCTGGGGCAGGGGGATGACAGTGCATGAATTTCTGAGGCAGGGTGATGACCAGGAGTGAATTCCTGAGGCAGGGGAATGTCAGTGATTGAATTTCTGAGGCACGGGGATGAGCTTGAGTTACTGCTAGTGAATTTCTGATGCAGGAGGATGACCACGGGTGACTGCAAGTGAATTTCTGAGGCAAGGGAATGACCAGGAGTGATTGGGAGTGAGGCAGGGGGGTGACATTGAGTGAGTTTGAGTGACTTTCTGAGGCAGGGGGATGATACTGAATGAGTGTAAGTGAATTTCTGAGGCAGGGGGTTGACCTCCAGTGACTGCGAGTGAATTTCTAATGCAGGGGAATGACCATGAGTGATTTTCTGATGCAGGGGAATGACAACTAGTGAATTTCTGAGGCAGGCGTATAACAGCGAGTGAATATCTGAGGCAGGGTGATGACCATGAGTGAATTTTTGAGTCAGGGTGATGTCAGTGAGTGAATTTCTGAGGTAGGGGGATGTCAGTGATTGAATTTCTGAGGCATGGGGATGAGCTCGAGTTACTGCTAGTGAATTTCTGATGCAGGAGGATGAATTGCTGAGGCAGAGGGATAACCATGAGTGAATTTCTGAGGCCGGGGAATGACAGTGAGTGAATTTCTGAGGCAGGGGGATGACTGTGAGTGAGTGCAAGTGCATTTCTGAGGCAGGGGTGATGACCACGAGTGATGGGAGTGAGGCAGGGGGATGACCACGAGTGACTATGAGTGAATTTCTGAGTCAGGGGAATGACCACGAGTGAATTTCAGAGGCAGGGTAATGACTGAATGACTGCAAGTGCATTTCTGAGGCAGGGGGATGTCAGTGAGTGAATATCTGAGGCAGGTGAATGACTGTGAATGACTGCAAGTGCATTTCTGAGGCAGGAGGATGTCAGTGATTGAATTTCTGAGGCAGGGGAATGACCTCGAGTTACTGCGAGTGAATTTCTGATGCAGGAGGATGACCACGGGTGACTGCAAGTGAATATCTGAGACAGGGGGATGACCATGAATAACTATGAGTGAATTTCTGAGGCAGGGGGATATCAGTGATTTAATTTCTGAGTCAGGGGGATGACCTCGAGTGACTGTGAGTGAATTTCTGAGGCAGGGGGATGACCACGTTTGACTACGAGTGAATTTCTAAGGCATGAGAATGACAGCGAGTGAATTTCTGAAGCAAGGGGATCACAGTAAGTGAACTTCTGAAGCAGGAGGATGACAAAGATAGAATTTCTGAGGCAGGGGGATGTCAGTGAATTAATTTCTGAGTCGGGGATGACAGTGAGTGAATTTCTGAGGCAGGGGGGTGACCACGAGTGACTGGGAGTAAATTTCTGAGGCAAGGAAATGACCACGAGTAATGGGAGTGAGGCAGGGGGATACACTGAGTGAGTGTGAGTGACTTTCTGAGGCAGGGGGAAGACACTGAGTGACTGCGAGTGAGTTGCTGAGGCAGGCGGATGAACTCGAGTGACTATGTGTGAATTTCAGAGGCACGGGCATGACAGTGATTGAATTTCTGAGTCCGGGGGATAACCTCTAGTGACTGAGTGAATTGCTGAGGCAGGGGGATGACCTTGAATGAATTTCTGAGGCAGGGGAATGAGAACGAGTGAATTTCTGAGGCAGGGGGATGACCTTGAGTGAGTTTCTGAGGCAGGGTGATGACCCTGAGTAAGTGCAAGTGCATTTATGAGGCAGAGGGATGACCACGAATGATGGGAGTGAGGCAGGGGGATGACCATGAGTGACTATAAGTTAATTTCTGAGGCAGGGGAATGACCACGAGTGAATTTCTGAGGCAGGGGAATGACCGTGAATGACTGCAAGTGCATTTCTGAGGCAGGGGGATGTCAGTGATTGAATTTCTGAGGCAGAGGAATGACCTCGAGTTACTGCAAGTGAATTTCTGAGACGGGAATGACCACGAGTGACTATGAGTGAATTTCCGAGGCAGGGGAATACCACGAGTGAATTTCTGAGGCAGGGGTATGACCACGAGTGACTGCAAGTGAATTTCTGAGGCAGGGGTATGACCATGAGTGAATTTCTGAGGCAGGGGAATGACGAGTGCATTTCTGAGGCAGGGTGATGACCACAAGTGTATTTCTGAGGCAGGGTGATGTCAGTGATTGAATTTCTGAGTCGGGGATGACAGTGAGTAAATTTCTGAGGCAGGGGAATGAGAACGAGTAAATTCCTGAGGCAGGGGTTGACAGCGAGTGAATTTCTGAGGCAAGGGTATGTCAGTGAATGAATTTCTGAGGCAGGGTGATGACCACGATTGAATTTCTGAGGTAGGGGGATGACTGTAATTGAATTTCTGAGGCAGGGGAATGACCTCGAGTGACTGCGAGTGAATTGCTGAGGCAGGGGGATGACCACGAGTGACTACGAGTGAATTTCTAAGGCATGAGAATGACAATGAATTTCTGAAGCAAGGGGATCACAGTGAGTGAACTTTTGAAGCAGGAGGATGACAACGATAGAATTTCTGAGGCAGGGGGATGTCAGTGAATGAATTTCTGAGGCGGGGGATAACAGTGAGTGAATTTCTGAGGCAAGAGAATGGCAATGAGTGAATTTCTGAGGCAGGGTGATGACCGTGAGTGACTGCAAATGTATTTCCGAGGCAGGGGGATGACAGTGATTGAATTTCTGAGGCAGGGGCATGACCTCGAGTGACTGCGAGTGAATTTCTGATGCAGGAGGATGACCACGAGTGACTTCAAGTGAATTGCTGAGGCAGGGGGATGACAGTGAGTTAATTTCTGAGGCAGGGGAATGACAGCAAGTGAATTTCTGAGGCAGGGGGATTTCAGTGAGTGAATTTCTGAGGAAGTGGGGATGTCAGTGAGTGAATTTCTGAGGCAGGGGGATGTGAGTGAGTTAATTTTTGAGGCATGAGGATTACCACGAGTGACTGGGAGTGAATTTCTGAGGCAGGGGGAATGACTGTGAGTGGTTATGAGTGAATTTATGAGGCAGGGGCATTACCACGAGTGACTATGAGTGAATTTCTGAGACAGGGGGATGACCCTTAGTGACAGATGTTTGAGGCATGGGGATGACATTAAGTGACTTCAAGTGGATTTCTGAGGCAGGGGAATGACTGTGAGTGCTGAGAGTGAATTTCTCAGGCAGGGGGATGACTGTGAGTATGGGAGTGAGGCAGGCAGATGATACAGTGATTGTGAGTGAATTTCTGAGGCAGGGGGATGACTCGGAGTGACTGTGATTGAATTTCTTAGGCAGGGGAATGACCTAGAGTGACTGTCAGTGAATTTTTGAGGCAGAGGGATGACAGAGATTGACTATGAGTGAATTTCTGAGATAAGGGGATGACCTCGAATGTTCAGAATGAGGTAGTCGGAATGACCTTGAGAGACTCTAAGTGTCTTTCTGAGGCAGGAGGATTACCCTGAGTGAGTGTGAGTGAATTTCTGAGGCACGTGGATGACCACAAATGACTGCGAGTGAAAATCTGAGGCAGGGGGATGAAACTGAGTGATAAAAGCATAAGGCATGGGATGACTGGCAGTGACTGGGAGTGAATTTCTGAGGCAGGGGTATGACCAGGAATGATGGGAGTGAGGCAGGGGGATGACATTGAGTGACTGTGAGTGGATATCTGAGGTAGGGGGGTGACTGTGAGTGATGGGATTGAGGCAGGGGGATGACTGTGAGTGATTGCGAATGAATTTCTGAGGCAGGGGGATGCCTATGATTGAGGGAGTATGAGTAGGGGGTGACTGGGATGGGAATGTGAGGCAGGGGGATGACTGTGAGTGATGGGGCAGGACAGGGCTGGGTCGTTGGCATTGGTGGGGTCTCAGGTGAGTGACACTTGGTCCCCCTGCATGATAACTGCTGGGAGCAGGACTTCAGGCGCGTGCCGTCATTGGGGTTGCCGAGCCTCCATGACGTGAGCGACATCATCGAGGGTGGGGCCAACCCCTCCCATCCGACCTTTCCCATCTGACCCCGCCCCTCTCCTCCCACAGGGCATGGCCTTCGAGGTGGCCCCGCCCTCCTTCCCTGAGACACTGAGCAAGGCGGCCTGGCCCCACCCCCAGGACTATGCCCGCGAGACCGCGACGGGGAAGGCGCTGGAGGTGGCCGCGCGGGTGGTGAAGGTCGGTCTGCGGGGCTGGGGAGGGAGGGGAGGGGCCTGTCCTGGCCATGCCCACCGGAAGTGGCATTGCTCTGGCTGGTCCCTTGTGTGGGTGGGGTGTTGGAGGGGCGAGGCCTGCCGATGCCGCGCCCACAGGAAGTGATGTCACCACCGTCCCATGTGACAGGAGGACCCGGAGACCCCGACTCTCGTCATCGGCGCTGACACCGTGGTGGTGAGTAAGGCCCCGCCCCATGTCACCCGAGCCCCACCCACTTCCTGTCTCAGTCCCACTGCCGTCCACGCCCTTCACTTCCTTTTGCCTCCTCTGATCCTGACCCCTGACCCCGCAGGCCGTGGATGGACGGATCCTGGAGAAGCCGAGGGACCGGGAGGATGCGCTGGGGATGCTGCGCAGGTGGGCGGGGTCATGGGGTGGGCGGGGCTCGGCGGGGAATGACATCATGGGGAGCAGGAAGTCAGGGTCAGCGGCAGGAAGTGAGTGGGGAACAGGAAGCAGCGGCAGGATGTGAAGTAGAGGACGTGGCAGGGTGGTAGGCGGGGCCTGTGTGACCCGGTGACCCCGCCCACCCTCCCCAGGCTGAGCGGGAAGCAGCACAGTGTCATTACCGGCGTCGCCATGGTCACCTGGGGCGGCCGCGGAGGTGAGCGTCATCATGTGGAGGTCGGGGGTCTTGGCCGGGGTCATCACGGGTGGGCCAGGGCTTCTCTCATGGGGGTGCCGTTGGGTGACATCATCTGTGAGACCAGAGACCAAGTGAGGCTCCCAGGACCCCGCCCCTGACCCCCGCAGGCTTCGCCCCCCCTCCCGTGACCCCGCCCCTCTGACCCCCATAGGTCCCACCCAGGAAGTGAGCTCCTTCCACGTAGAGACACGTGTGACGTTCTCACTGCTGTCAGAGGAGCTGATCCGCGAGTACGTGGACAGCGGCGAGGGATGGTGAGGCCCCGCCCCTGCCCCTGCGTGACCCTGCCCATGGCCCCGACGTCACCCTGATGTCACTCCGTGACCCTGCCCTGACCTTGCAAATCCCACTTAACCAATGACCTCCCGGTGACCCCAAGGTGACCCTGAGGTAACTGATACCCCAACATGACCAATGACCCTGAGGTGACCAGTGACCTCATGATGACCTCAAGATGACCCTTTGACCCCGATGTAACCCCTGCCCTACAGGTAACCCTATCCCAACCGCAGATCCTGTAGGACCCCGCGTGACCCCGCCCTCAGCCCCCAACATCACCCTGACGTCATCGTGTGACCCTGCCATGACCCCAGAACCCAGCATAACCAATGACCTCTCGGTGACCCCCGAGGTGACTCTGATACCCTGATGTGACCCCTGACCTCCCAGTGTTCGCGATGTGACCCCTTGACCCCTGATGTGATCAATGACCTCATAATGACCCCAAGGTGATCATGTGACCCCGTCATCACCCATGACCACCTGGTAACCCTGTCCCACCCCATACATCACCGCGTGACCCCGCTGTGACCCCAACCCCGCAGGGACAAGGCCGGGGCCTACGCCATCCAGGGGCGTGGCGCGATGCTGGTGCAGGGCGTGGTCGGCGACATCCTCAACGCTGTGGGCTTTCCGCTCAACCGCTTCTGCCGTGAGCTCGCATGGGCGTTGCCGTCGACAGAAAGTGAGGTCAGAGTGGGAGGGTGACGGGAAGTGATGTCACGGGGAGGGGAAGAGACGTCTTGGGGACAGGAAGTGATTTCAGAGCAGGGACAGGGAAGTGAGGTCAGCATGGGGATGACAGGAAATGGTTTTATGGCAACAGGAAATGAGGTCACCAGTACAGAAAGTGATGTCGTGGGGACAGGAAGTGACGTTGTCAGTCCTGGATTCACATCTGTCCTGTTCCCATGGCACAGGAAGTGACTTCACAGAACACAGACATTGACAGCGATGACAGGAAATGAAGTCATCGGAGCAGGAAGTCTCATAGGGGCCAGACAGGAAGTGACTAGCCTGTGATGTCATCGTTAACTGGAAGTGTCACCAGAGACAGAAAGTGATGTCATCGACCCGCCCTAGACTTGAGGTTGCACCCTGACCTCCTGTCCCCACCCCTTTCCCATGGTGACCTCTGTGTGACCCCTGACCTTGCAGTACTGGGTGGGGAGAATGAAGAGGTCACGTGTCATGTGTGACCTGTGACCCCCGTGTGCACTGCGACTTCTTGTCATGTGGTCGGGTTGGCCACGCCCATTGCTCATTGACCCTGCCCACCTCACAGCTTGGTTGGCAAAATGTGAGGTAAGAGTGGATGGATGGATCTGAGTCAGGGGGATGATTGTGAGTGAGTCTGTGTGGGTCCAGGCGGTGGCAGAAAACAGCGTCAGTGTCAGAGTTCCTTGTCGGCTGCCTGACTCCATCGATGCCTTTCCTCTGGATAGTGCCCAGGCACTCCAAGTCATCCCCCTGCCTCAGATCCATGGTGACAGGTAAACAATGATGTCACCGCAGCCCGGGCTAGGCAGCGAGGTCCTGCAACCGCGTGGTGGGGGGCAGAGGTCACCGTGAGGGAGGGAGGCCCAGGAGGTCAGGGGGATGACTGCGAATGACTAAGAATGAATTTCTGAGGCAGGGGGATGACCTGGAGTGACTGCAAGAGAATTTCTGAGGCGGGGGATGTCCATGAGTGACTGCAAGTGAATTTCTGAGGCAGGGGGATGACCCTGAGTGACAGGCGTGTGAGGCACGGGCGTGACCTTAAGTGACTGCGAGGTTCCGGGATGGCCAGGGTCACAGAGAGGTCACCGTGAGGGAGGCCCAGGAGCTCAGGGGACCCGAGTTCAGATCCCAGGCAGGCCCTGCATAGCGAGAGCTGACATAAAAAGATTTAAACCTTGTCCGTGAGAGTCCCGGTGCCGCGGGCCCCTGTTCCCAGCCCTGGGGGGGGGGGGGGGGGGCAGAGGCAGAGGGATGGCCACAAGTGATGGGAGTGAGGCAGGGGGGTGACACTGAGTGACTGTGAGTGACTTCCTGAGGCAGGGGGATGACACTGCGTGACTCTGAGTGAATTTCTGAGGCAGGGGGATGACCACGAGGTCCCAGGACGGCCAGGGAGGCCCAGAGGTCCCCGTGAGGGAGGGAGGCCCGGGCACTCGGGGATCCCGAGTTCGGATTTCCCCCCCCCCCCTGTCCGTGTGCAGCCCCCACACAGCCCAGTGTGCTGTGCTCCGAGACCTCCATTCCATCCCTTGGAGCCTCCTGAGAAGCTTGGCTGCCTCTGCAAGCCCCGAGGGATGCTGGGAGATGTAGTTCTGTCTCAGCCCTTTCCATGCAGGGCTCTGTGTCAGGAGGGGAGCCCTGAGGGATGCTGTGAGATGTAGTCCTGTCCCAGGGCTTTCCCTGCAGTGCTCTGTGTCAGGAGGGGAGCCCCAAGGGATGCTGGGAGATGTAGTCCTGTCCCAGGGCTTTCCCTGCAGGGCTCTCCCAGCTCCTCACAGAGACATACACAGGGGCCTGCAGTGCCTGCCTCCGAACCCTGGAGGAGCATCATAATAGACCCGAGTTTGAGTCCCAGGACCCCTCAGCGGCTTACAGCATGGGGTGATGATCTCTGAGACCTCAAAACATGGAAGCCTCCAAGAGGCTCCGGTGCTGCTGCTGGTGGAGCAGGCCTCTCACCCTAGCTGTCCTTGGGAGGCAGAGGCAGGGGGATGGCTGTCTGAGCTCTAGGCCAGCCTGGTGCACACAGTGAGGGTCACAGCACAGACACATGGCCAGGCCTGTCTACACAGAGAAACCCTGTCTGTCAGTGAAGACTCCAGACCCCGCAGACGCAGGAGAGTAGAAGCAGGGGACTGGCTAGAGACAGACAGACAGACAGCGAGTTCTGCCACGCTGCTGCCCCTGCAGCTGCCTCAGCCACAGCATATAACCCACCCTCCCCATGTGTGTGTGTTGTGCAGAGCAGCCTGAGCACCAAGACAGACAGACAGACAGACAGGCAGGCCCGGCTGCATAGAGCCCAGAGCTATGAGAGGAAGGGAATGAGCTGTGCTTTTTGCAGGCAGGCAGCCTCTCTCCCTCCCTGTCAGTCTATCTGAGAGCAGCAGGCAGGCAGCTGAGGCCGCTTTTAGCAACATTGTTTCTCCATTTTGGTCTGGCTCAGCCTGGCTGTCAGTGACAGACCTAGGAAAAATCCTCCTGCCAGCCCAGACAGACAGGCAGACAGGCAGGGGGGGCACAGAGAAGACCCCACAGACACCCAGGGATGCACAAAGAAGCCCTGTATGCAAACACTCAGGGGAAAAAAAAAAAAAAACGGGGCTCCTGGGACATTTTCATGCCTACTTTTGGTGTGAATCGGACTTCTCCCCCGAGGCATGCTGGGAGATGTAGTTCTTTAAAATGGGCTGTTTTGAAAGTTTTTTCTGGGCATTTTAAAGAGGGACTTATTAGTTTTGGGGTGCATTTCAGGGTCTCAGGGTGTGAGGCCCAGAGGCTGGTGTCTCAAGGAACTATGTGGAGGCAGGGGAGCAGCCAGGAGCAGCAGGCAGGTAGGCATATGGAGCATCACAGAGCTGCCATGCTGCCTCCACGTCAGCGTCTCAGACTCACAGCCCAGGCAGCCAGGGACACGCAGAGAAGCCCCTCCCCCAAAAACGACGGAAAACAATCGGGGTTCAGGGTCAAAATATGGTTTTGAGTGCGTTTGGAGGATTTCAGCCCCAAGCAATGCTGGGAGATGTAGTTCCCTCCCGGTCGTTTCCCTGCAGGGCTCTGTCCTGTGTTTTAGTGAGGGCGTGAGAGGTTTTTGGGGGGCTTTCTGGGTCTCGGTGTGTGGTTAGGGTCCTGCCTCCTGCACCCTCCCGGGGTCTCCTTTCACACATGAGGGTTTCATTTTGGGTGTCTATGAGTGTAAAGGCCATAAGACAGTGGAGGCCCAGGCCTTTCAGCTCAGGCCTGGGGAGGCAGAGGCAGGGGGATGTCTGAGTTCTGTGCCAGCCTGGTGCCCATGGTGAGTCCGAGGACAGCCAGGGAGAAGCAGACCTCACAGCCAGGAAGGCCCAGGACCTGAGATCCGACCCCCTCAGCGGCTTGGTGGATCCCAGCACGACCTCCATCACTCTGAGAACTAAAGTAACATCATGTCAGCCTCCCAGATTCAAGGTTGGGTGTCCCAGGCCTTTCCTCCTAGCCCTGGGGAGGCAGAGGCAGGGGGATGTCTGGGTTATAGGCCTCATTTAAACCCCCCAAATTAAATTTGAGGTGTTGCAGGCCTTAAATCCTAGCCCTGGGGAGGCAGAGGCAAGGGGATGTCTGGGTTATAGGCCTCATTTAAACCCCTCAAATTAAATTTGAGGTGTTGCAGGCCTTACATCCTAGCCCTTGGGAGGCAGAGGCAGAAACATTTCTTGGGGGGTGTTTACTGATGTTTCTTTATTTAGTGTTTTTGGATATTGTTCTGTTAAATCTTAGGGATTTAGTTTTGGGGTTTGAGGGAGAGTGAGAGGAAGAGCCCAGGCCTCTCACCCTAGCAGCCCTTGGGATGCAGAGGCAGGGGGATGGATCACTGAGTTCTAGGCCAGCCTGGCCTACATAGGGCGGTCCTGGGGCAGCCAGGGATGCAGAGAGTTCACAGTGAAGAAGTCCTAGGAGCTCAGAGGCCCCGAGTTCAGATCTCAGGTCCTGCCTGGAGGCTCCCAGCACTGTGTGCAGGACTCTTGAGACCCTCAAACCATTCAATCTAACCTCCCAGATCCGAGTGTCAGCATCCTGGGACTTAAATGCCAGCCCACGGGAGGCAGAGGCAGGAGGATGTAGGAGTTCCTGGCCTGCCTGGGTTACACAGGGTTTAAATCCCACAATTCATAGCCCCCAAGATATAGACAGAAACATCCATGAGACAAAACCTTGTGGAAATAAACAGAAACAAAGAGCTATTCACAAAAAAAAGTCCATTCACAGACATGTATTAGTACAGAAGCATTCTTTCCGAAAAAGTCCGCATACAAAGAAAAAAAAAACAGAAATATGCATAGATTCTTAGAGAAACACATATAGGTAACACATTCTCAAGGAAAAACACAGAAACAAAGAACTAGACACACAAACATTCCATTCATAGACATGTATTAGTACAGAAAAGCATTTGCAAAAAAGTTCGCATACAATGAAAAATACCTCAAATATGATGGATTCATAGAGAAACACATATAGGTAAAAAATTCGCATGAAAAAACACAGAAACAAGGAGCTATCCACACAAAAGTCCATTAACAAAAAGGTATTAGTACAGAAAAGTATTCTTTCCAAAAAACTCCGCATACAACGAAAAATACCATAAATATGCATGAAATCAGAGAGAAACATATAGGTAAAAAATTCTCGTACAAAAACAGAAACGAAGAGCTATCCACACAAGCATCCAAGAACAGACATGTATTAGTAGAGAAAAGCATTCCTTGCAGAAAACTTCGCATACAAGAAAAATAACAGAATTTGCATGGATTCATAAAACACACATATAGGTAACAAATTCTCAGGGAAAAACAGCTATCCACACAAACGTCCATTCCCAGACATGTATTATTACAGAAAAGCATTCTTTCCAAAAAAAGTCCACATACAACGAGAATTACCAAAAATGTGCATGGATTCATAGAGAAACACATATAGGTAACAAACTCGCATGGAAATACAGAGAAACAAAGAACTATCCACACAAATGTCCATTAACATATATGTATTAGTACAGAAATGCATTATTTATAAAAAGTCTGCATACCGTGAAAAATAACAGAAATATGCATGGATTCATAGAGAAAAACATATAGGTAACACATTCTCATGGAAAAACACAGAAACAAAGAGATATCTAAACAAATGCCCATTTACAGACATGTGAACCCTCCCAGCAGGGAATAAGATGCTAGACAACCAGGTTTCTTCTCAGGACAGTTTACTCAGGAAACGTAACGTGGCAAATGGCAATGCAGAATGGCCATGCATGCAGTTACAGAGTGAAAATGGTGAATGGCAGAATGGGGCCGAGAAGAGTGGAGTTGTAGAATGGAATTGGGGCCCCGATCCCCACCGGGAGCAGCTATTTAAACCCTGTCCTGGCCAATCGCTGAACCACCCTGTGGCTCTCGCTCATTAACCAGGTGGTCTCGGGCACAAGAGCAAACAACAGCTAACACTGCCTAATGCCAATTAGGAGTTGTTTATGCCAGTACAGCTGATATGGTCTGTGCCGTCTTTAAGGAACAGCTTTAGGAATGGCTCCCTACAGCTCCCCCTTTTTTATTCCATATGAACAAGTGGCAACCAGCTCTTCGAATCATTATGCTTTAGATCAGATCATTCCTGGCCAGGCCATCAAGCGCATCACTGAGTATTCACACAGCACAAGCCTATTAAGACCCAGGGTAAGCTGGTATCCCCTGTTGGCGTGGCCTCTGTTTTAGGCGACAGCCTGCCTGGGCCTTAACTGTTGAGACTTTAGCAATCGTAGCGAAAAGGAGAAAGCACACTCACAAGGCAAACATCACTGCTTAATTGCTGCAAGCCAAACTTGGGGAGACTGGCTAACCTCCATGGCAATAGTGGCATCAGTCAGCATAGTAAGATCTCCTTTTCTATGAACCTGGGTCATTTCGCAGAGACACCACAGGCAACCGACAGAGACCAGGACCAGGCCTAAGGCTAAAGCTCTTATGCCCGCCCAGTTCCCAGATGGGCACTGCTTGTAGACTCTGCGCTGACGACTTCTTGATTATATAGTCACAGGCTCAACCAGCTTAAGAAGCCGCTCGGGGTCACCGGGGCCGTCTTCGTTCTTCACCTTCTTCACCAGCCGTTCAGGCACCCACACCGGATCTTGTTGTTCCTGTGGGAAAACACAAACAGCACCTCCTGCCCATGTCAGCACGGGATCGGGTCCTCCCAAAAGACCCATTAAGATGTCTTTCCATTTGACTCGTTCTAGAGGGGTTGCATGCCCCGCACTATGCCTGTCAGCTGCTGATTGGCCATGTACATCCAAATTCAGAAATTAATTTGGGGATCCAGCCTTGTCCTATTCCCCCTTTTTGTTTAATTAAGGCTTGTTTAAGGCTAGCCTTGGCATGTTCTACTATGCCTTGGCCCTGAGGATTGTAAGGTAATCCATGATGTACATGTATACCCATAGCTTGACAAAAATTCATAAATTTTTTGGAAGTATAATCAGGACCATTATCTGTTTTATATTGCTTTGGAAGGCCCCAGGCTGCAAAAGCCTGGAGGTAATGAGCTGCAATAGCATTGCCCCCTGTCAATGGACCTGGAATTCCTGTGTGAGCTCTGATATGAACAGTACTAAAGGGGTTCTTACAACCCCATATGCACTTTTGTATTGCAGTTAATAGCTCAAAAAGAGCAGATAACTTTTTTTAAGCAAACCTACATTGTCAATCACTGTACATCTTGAACCACATCCTGTCTGATATTAAATTAAAAGATTCTTCTATTTCTAGAAAGACTTGCAAGATTGCATTCAGCTCAGCTGCCTATGCTGATACATGTGGAAAAAGATAAATTTTGGGGGGGAGGGATATCCTTCACTATATATCACTCCAAAGCCTCCTTTAGATCCATCTGTAAATACATTAATGGCATGTGCAATAAGCTTCAGTCTTGTGATCTTAGGAAAAATCACAGGATTTCTTAAAACAAACTGAATCCAAGGGCTAGAGGGATAATGATTATCAAATTCACCTGTCATACTTGTTTGTTTACCAAAACTCCTACACTTATTTTCAGAGTCCTTGCTATCAGCTGTGCTATAGATTCAGCCTTGAGCTAAGAGTTTTTTCTAACACCTGTTATTATGTTTTTCACTCTTCTCATTTACTGGTTCGTTGGCAGTATGTTTTAAGATCTTTTTAAGTATTGATGTCTTTAAAGAAGGCGTCTGCTTCTGCCTCTGTCAGTTGTAACTTTGCCCCTTAGTTCTTAGCCATAGTTGGCCAGACTCCATACTGAGAACTGGGGTTTGTTCTCGCTGATGTATGCCAGTGTCTGAGTGGAGAATTTTAGTGAACCAGTGAATTGGACAGACAATCAAACCACAAAACGAAAACAGACTTCACATGACAGACATGAACCACTTGGCGTGCCAAGGACAGACAATACCTTACACAGAACACATTTTGTCTCTACCTTGTCCTTCTACAAGTTTTATTCACTGCTGGCTCAAGTCTTCTTTATTTTCCTTTGCATGTGCTTCCTCCCTGAGGGCCCCCCCCCCTGTAGATTCAAATCTTCCTTTTCCCTTGGTTGGATACTTAGCATGACAACTGGGGAGTAATACTATCTGAGCAATTTTATCTCCCGGGGATATATACCACATATGCCTCGGGGGGAAGAAACCATGATTTTTACCTCTCCTACATAATTTGTATCTATCACACCTGAATGCACTATTAACACTTTTAAGGTAGCTAAACTGTGACCCAAAAGAAGTCCCACAGTATTATCAGGAAGGGGTCCCTTAAAGTCAAAGGTAATAAATTGTACACCCATATCTGGGACAATGGACGCCATCTTGGGTACTTCCCCTCTTTTTTTTCTATATTTCCAGGCTTAGAACGTAGTCACATCTACTGGCGACAGCCGCCTGTTACCGGCGGACTTGCGAGACGTGGCCGATAACCTGTGGACTTTATACCGCCGCCTTTACTTGTGGACTTAAACGTAGCAAAACCGCGGACTTTACTGATGCTCGCCAGCTGCTTACCACAGTCTGAAAACACATAGCTGCAAAAACTGCGGACTTGCCTGCCCTACGTACCGGGCACCCTCCGAGCTTCGCCCTGTACCTCCTGAGATTTGAAACCTGTGTGCGGGTCAGAATTATTTCTTCCTGTTCACCGTACGGGCCGCCATCTTGTTGCGTGCCTTTACCGACCAGCGGGAATAAGGCGCAGGACAACCGGGTTTTTTTTTCAGGACGGTTTACTCAGGAAACGTAACATGGCAAATGGCAATGGAGAATGGCCATGCACGCAGTTACAGAGTGAAAATGGTGAATGGCAGAATGGGGCCAAGAAGAGTGGAGTAGCAGAGTGGAGTGGGAGAATTGAAAGGGGGCCATGATACCCACCGGGAGCAGCTACTTAAACCCTGTCCTGGCCAATCGCTGAAGTGTCCTGTGGTTCTCGCTCATACACCAGGTGGTCTCAGGCACAAGATCAAACAACAGCTGACACTGACTAATGCCAATTAGTAGTTGTTTATGCCAGTACAGCTGAGATGGTCTTTGCCATCTTTAAGGAACAGTAGAATGGCTCCCTAGAGACATGTATTATTACAGAAAAACATTCTCTCCAAAAAAGTTCATACAACAAAAAATACGAGAAATATGCATGGATCCATAGGGAATCACATATAGGTAATAAAAATGCATGGAAATACACAGAAACAAAGAGCTATTCACACACATGTCCATTCACAGACATGTATTATTACAGAAAAGCATTCCTTGCAAAAAGGTTGGCATACAACAAAAATTACCAGAAATATGCATGGATTCTTAGAGAAACACATATAGGTAACACATTCTCAAGGAAAAACACAGAAACAAAGAGCTATCCACACAAACCTCCATTAACAGACAAGTATTAGTCCAGAAAAGGATGCTTTGCATGAAAGTTCACACACAACGAAAAATACCACAAATATGATGGATTCATAAAGAAACATATAGGTAACAAATTTGCATGAAAAAACACAGAACCAACGAGCTATCCACACAAATGTCCATTAACAAACATGTATTAGTACAGAAAAGTATTCTTTCCAAAAAACTCCACATACAACGAAAAATACCATAAATATGTGTGAATTCAGAGAGAAACACATATAGGTAACAAATTCTCATGGAAAAACACATTAACAAAGAGCTATCCACAGAAGCGTCCATTAACAGACATGTATTAGTACAGAAAAGCTTTCCTTGCAGAAAACTTCGCATACAAGAAAAATAACTGAATTTTGCATGGATTCATAAATAACACATATAGGTAACAAATTCTCAGGGAAAAACAGAAAGAGCTATCCACACAAACGTCCATTCCCAGACAGGTATTAGGACAGAATAGCATTCTTTCCCAAAAAGTCCGCATACAACGAGAATTACCCAAAATATGCATGGATTCATAGAGAAACACCTATAGGTAACAAATTCTCATGTAAAAACACAGAAACAAAGAGCTATCCCTACATATATCCACTCAGAGATTTTTATTAATTCAGAAAAGCATTCCCTGCAAAAAAAAGTTCTCATACAACGAAAAATACCAGAAAAATGCATAGATTCATAGAAAAATACATATAGGGAACAAATTCTCCTGGAAAAACACATTAAAAGAACAATCCACAAAAACATCTATTCACAGACTGTATTAGTACAGAAAAGCATTCTTTCCAAAAAAAGTACGCATACAACGAAAAAATAGAAATTTGCATTAATTCATAAAGAAACACATATAGGTAACAAATTCTCAGGGAAAAACACAGAAACAAAGAGCTATCCACACAAACGTCCATTCACAGACATGTATTAGTACAGAAAAGCATTCTTTCCACAAAAGTCTGCATACAATGAAAATTACCAGAAATATGTGTGGATTAATAGAGAAACACATATAGGTAACAAACTCGCATGCAAAAACACAGAAACAAACAGCTATCCACGACAACGTCCATTAAAAAACATGTATTAGTACAGAAACGCACTCTTTGTAAAAAAGTTCGCATACAATGAAAAATAACAGAAACATGCATGGATTCACAGAGAAACATTTATACGTAATACATTCTCATGAAAAAACACAGAATCTAAGCCTATCTACACCAACATCCATTAACAGACATGTATTAGTACAGAAAAACATTCTTTCCAAAAAAGTCCGCATACAAGAAAAATAACAGAAATTTGCATGGATTCATAGAGAAACACATATAGGTAACAAACTCGCATGGAAGTACAGAGAAAAAAATAGCTATCTACACAAACGTCCATTAACAAACATGTATTAGTACAGAAAAGCATTCTTAAGTAACCCATTCACAAAAGAACTCACATAACATGTACTCACGGATATGTGGATATTATCCCAGAAACCTAGACTACCCAAGATTCAATTTACTAAACACATGATACTCAAGAAGAAGGAAGATCAAAATGTGGACACGTCACCCCTTCCTAGAATTAAGAACAAAGCACACATTGAAAGAGTTAAAGAGATCATGTGTGAAGCTGATTCTAAAGGATGGACCCAATGACTGTGGCTGCCAGGGATCCATCCCACACTCAGCCACCAAACATAGACACTATAGCATATGCCAGCAAGATAGTGCTGAAAGGGCCCGGATATAGCTGTCTCGGGGGAAACTATACCAATGCCTGGCAAACATGGAGGTGGAAGCTCACAGTCAGCTATTAGATGGAACACAGGGTTCCCAAGGAAGAAGGAGCTAGAGAAAGTACCCAAGGAGCTGAAGGGTTCTTCAACCCTCTAGGTGGAAGAATAACCATGAACTAACCTGAGCTCATGTCTCTAGCTGCATATATAGAAGAGGATGGCCTAGTTGGCCATCAGTGGGAAGAAAGGCCCCTTGGTCATGCAGACTTTATATGCCCCAATACAGAGGAATGCCAGGGCCAAGAAGTGAGAGCGGATGGGTAGGGGAGCAGTGCCGGGAGGGGGGAGGGTATAGGGAAATTTCTGGATAACACTTGAAATGTAAATGAAGAAAATATCTAATAAAAGTTGAAAAAATTATGCAAATAAAAAAAAGAAAAGCATTCTTTCCAAAAATGTCCGCATACAATGAGAATTACCAAAAATATGCTTAGATTCATAAAGAAACACATATAGGTAACAAATTCACATGGAAAAATACAGAAATAAAGAGCTATCCACACAAACTTCCATTAACAACATGTATTAGTATAGGAAAGCATTCTTTGCAAAAAAGTCTGCATACAACAGAAAAAATTGATATATGCATGGATTCATAGAGAAGCACATATGGGTAACAAATTTTCATGGAAAAACACAGAAAGAAAGAGCTATTCCTACAAACATCCACTCAGAGACATGTATTAGTTCAGAAAACCATTCTCTGCAAAAAAAATCCACATACAATGAAAAATACCAGAAGTATGCATTAATTCATGGACAAACACATATAGGTAACAAATTCACATGGAAAAACACAGAAACAAAGAGCTATCCACACCAACATCCATTAACAGACATGTATTAGTACAGAAAAGCATTCTTTGCAAAAAAGTCCGCATACAACGACAAATACCAGAAATATGCCTGGATTCATAGAAAAACACATATAGGTAACAAATTCACATGGAAAAACACAGAAACGAAGAGCTATCCACACAAAAGTTCATTTACAGACATGTATTAGTAGAGAAAAGCATTCTTTCCAAAAAAGTCCGCATACAACGAAAATTACCAGAAATATGCATGGATTACTAGAGAAACACATATAGGTAACAAATTCGCATGGAAAAACACAGAAACAAAGAGCTATCCACACAAAAGTCCATTAACAAACATGTATTAGTACAGGAAAGCATTTTTTGCAAAAACGTCCATATACACCAGATAAAAGGAGATATGGATTCAAAGAGAAACATATATAGGTAACAAATTTTCATGGAAAAACACAGAAACAAAGAGTTATCCCTTCAAACATCCATTCACACACATGTATTATTACAGAAAAGAATTCTTTCCAAAAAATGTTTGCATACAATGAAAAATAACAGAAATATGCATGGATTCATAGAGAAACACATGTAGGTAACACATTATCATGAAAAAACACAGAAACAAAGAGCTATCCACACAAACGTCCATTCACAAACATGTATTAGTACAGAAAAGCATTACTGGCCAAAAAAATACGACATACAATGAAAAATACCAGAAATAAGCATGGAATCATAGAGAAAAATGTAGAGAGCCACGCCCGAGCTGGTTCTGCCACCATTCCAAGATGGCGCCGACATCCTGTCACCACCCCCAGCCTGGGACAAGCAAACAAGTTCAGTGTGCATGCGCTTATTACAAAGCCACATAATTCACCACCCATCCTGGGGCGTAACTTGAGGTAATGGGCAGTCAGCCAATCCTGACGACACACTTCTCACTGAAGTGTATATAAGTGGGACCCATCTTGGGCTCTCCCTCTTCCTCCACATGATGTAATAAAAGTATGCTTGCACAAAGATTCTGGTGTCCATGTCTGTTCTTGCCAGCGAGGCGGTAGCGGTAGCGTGGGTATTTACAGCTGGTGCCTAGACCCGGGAATTTGACCATCTCTGGCACCGAGGAAGACCCCCTACCCATGGGGAGAATTCAGAACTATAAGCAGGACAAGGGTAAGCTCTTAGAGGTATGTTTGGTCTTGATTTATATCATTTACCCCCCCCCCCCCCAGTTGAGTAGCGTAGTGGAAGTCTTCATCGCTGTCGTGGCAGTGCTCACTCTCCTTAGACTGGTAAGACCATACTTAGAGGATGAGAAATGCCTCCCAACAGTTAAGGCAGGGCAGGGTGCGTTAGAAAAGCTACAGGACGGCATATCAGAAACAGAGCGGAAAGAGATATTAGGAGCTCAGAGAAACAGAAGCATGCTTAAGCACAGAGGGCTCTCCAAGGATCTTAGATCTGAGGAGATGAGAAAAAAGGGAAAGTATGCTCTTGGGAGAGATACAGAAAAGAGAGGAGAAAAGAACCCCCCCCCCCCCCCGAGAAACCCCTTTATCTGGTAAGAGAGAACTGGAAGCTTTAAAGCTCGGTAGCTTTGAGTCAGAGGAATTAACTCCCTCTGAAGAGGAGGATTTAGAAGATGAAGCAGCCCACTATGAGGAGGAAAAATACCATCTAGATGAACAGCTGCTACAGCATAATTGTAAACAAAAGGAGGCGGGAGATAGGAACAACGTGGCTCCTCGGCCCGTGACAAATGCTGTTTACGGAATTCTTAGGAGAATTAAGGTAATTGGATCCGGGAATTGATCAGGAGAGAAGAGAGGAGGGTGAATTTTTGAAAGGGGTTCCCTGTGCACGCCTGGGTGAATTCTCTCTCTCTGCAACTCAGAGAAGTTTTTTCTTTATATGTACGATGCATCGTTTGTCTACATTTGTGTTTCATGTTTTGTCTGGATGATTGGCTGTTTTGTGTTTTGTGTCGAAAAAAGAAAAATGGTTACAAAAAGCGTGTCTATTGGTCTCTGACTTCTTAATTTTAGTATGAGCCTCCACAGAGGCTGAGAAAGGCAGGCAGGTTTGCCCAGCATCTGGTGGGGCCACGTGGTGTTGGGCCTTGCCTGGAGGAAGGTGCGGTAATATAGATTGTTAACTTCTTAGCCCTGGGGATGAGAGGCTAAGAGTGTTTGTTCCTCAAGGAATTTTCCTAGAAGGTTCACTGCAATTGGGTCTAAGAATTGGCAGAGTGTTTATCTTGAAATTGTGGCTAGAAAAGTTAAAAGGTTTGAATTGTCGGTTTTATGAGATAAGTTTCACCACGTGATTCAAATTCCTGATCTCTGTCACACCCTTACTGGGGGAAAAGACAGCACATGTTATTCAGCATTGCCTTGAGGCATGGAGTGCTTGGGGAAAACCCAAAATTCTTAAAACTGACAATGGACCAGCTTACACTTCTCAGATGTTTGGACAATTCTGTCGCCAAATGGAGGTGACCCATCTAACGGGTCTACCATACAATCCTCAAGGACAAGGCATTATAGAACGGGCCCATTGCACTCTTAAATCTTATTTAATGAAACAAAAATGGGGAGTCGAGGAGGCTCTACCCTCAGTGCCAAGGGCAACCATTTCTATGGCTCTCTTTAAACTTAATTTTTAAAATCTTGACAGTCAAGGCCATACGGCAGCTGACCATCATTGTCTGGAGCCTGACAGGCCAAAAGAGATGGTGAAATGGAAAGATGTCTTGACTGGTCAATGGAAAGGCCTGGATCCTATTTTGATAAGATCCACGGGAGCTGTTTGTGTTTTCCCACAGGAAGAAGACAATCCATTTTGGTTGCCAAAATGACTGACACGAAGAATCTTGGCACATGAAGATGATTCCCAGATGGACCTCCCAATGACCAGTTCTGCTCATTCTGCTGAATCGCAGGATGAAGCCGTCTTCTGTCGGACTATCTCGGATGGAGTTGGTCATTGAGGGTGGAGCAGCTCTCCAGAGGGCTTCTCTTGCAGATTGGGTGACTCAATGGAACTCGGCTGAAACCCATTGCCTTTGGGGAGTTCTCTTCCTGGATATCCTTAGCCTTTTCTTTCTTTAAGGAGTGGGTAGGAGTTGCCTTATTTGGCATTACCCTCAGCTGTGGTGTTGTGCTTCTGTTTTGGGTGGTTTGCAAGCTCAGAACCCAACAAAAACGTGACAAAGTGGTGATTGCTCAAGCGCTTGCAGTATTAGAACAAGGAGCCTCTCTCAGCATGTTAAAATCATAGAACAAGGAGCCTCTCCTGTTATGTGGCTCAGCATGTTAAAATCATAGAACAAGGAGCCTCTCCCGATATGTGGCTCAGCATGTTAAAATCATAAAGGTTAAAAATTGGCACTCGCCCTAGAGTAATTTTGCAAAGTAGTTGTTGCCTAGCCATTTCATGAATGTGCACACTAGACCAACTTAAGACAGGGACCTAGTGGGGAAAAGTTTTCCCAGTGACTGGTAAGGCTAGTGACAACACGTCATGGTGGCATCCTTTCTCCTTTTCAGCCCTAGCACCCAGAGGACTTGATCCATTGCACCTGGTAGGGTGAAAAGATGCCATAAAAATTGAGCACATGATCACCGACACTCCTGGCAAAAGGGTATTGGCTTGATCAGGTTCAAACTCCATATCCTGGCAACAACTATGTACTGCTCATCTCTAGGCCAGACCTTTAAATAAAATAGAAAGGGGGAGATGTAGAGAGACACGCCTGAGCTGGTTCTGCCACCATTCCAAGATGGCGCCGACATCCTGTCACCACCCCCAACCTGGGACAAGCAAACAAGTTCAGTGCACATGCGCTTGTTACAAAGCCACGTAAGTCACCGCCCATCCCGGGGCGCAACTTGAGGTAATGGGCAGTCAGCCAATCCTGACGACACACGTCTCACTGAGGTGTATATAAGTGGGACCCATCTTGGGCTTGCCCTCTTACTCCACATGATGAATAAAAGTATGCTTGCAGAAGGATTCTGGTGTCCACATCCGTTCTTTCCAGCAGGGGGTAGCGTGGGCATTTACAGAAAAACATATAGGTAAGACATTATCATGGAAAAACACAGAAACAAATAGCTAAACACACAAACGTCCATTATCAAACATGTATTAGTACAGAAAAGCATTCTTTGCAAAAAAGTTTGCATAAAATGAAAAATACCAGAAATATTCATGGATTCATAGAAAAACACATATATGGAACAAATTCTCCTGGAAAAACACAGAAAAAAGAGCTATCTACACAAACGTCTATTCACAGACATGTATTAGTACAGAAAAGCATTCTTTCCAAGAAAGTCCACATACAATGAAAAAAACAGAAATATGCAGGGATTCATGGAGAAACCCATATAGGTAAGAAATTCTCATGGAGAAACACAGAAACAAAGAGCTATCCCTACAAACATCCACTCAGAGAAATGTATTAATTCAGAAAAGCATTCTCTGCAAAAAAAAGTTCTCATACAACAAAAAATAGCAGAAATATGCATGGATTCATAGAAAAATACATATAGGGAACAAATCTCCTGGAAAAACACATTAAAAAGAGCAATCCACAAAAACGTCTATTCACAGGCTGTATCAGTACAGAAAAGCATTCTTTCCAAAAAAGTATGCATACAATGAAAAAACAGAAATTTGCATGGATTCATAAAGAAACACATATAGGTAACAAATTCTCATGGAAAAACAGACAAACAAAGAGCTATCCCTACAAACATAAACTCAGAGTCATGTATTAATTCAGAAAAGCATTCTCTGCAAAAAAAGTTCTCATACAACCAAAAATACCAGAAATATGCATGGATTCATAGAAAAATACATATAGGGAACAAATTCTCCTGCAAAAACACATTAAAAGGAACAATCCACAAAAACGTCTATTCACAGACTGTATTAGTACAGAAAAGCATTCTTTCCAAAAAAGTATGCATACAACCAAAAAAACAGAAATTTGCATGGATTCATAAAGAAACACATATAGGTAACAAAATCTGAGGGAAAAACACAGAAACAAAGAGCTATCCCTACAAACATCCACTCAGAGACATGTATTAATTCAGAAAAGCATTCTCTGCAAATAAAGTTCTCATACAAGGAAAAATACCAGAAATATGCATGGATTCATAGAAAAATACATATAGGGAACAAATTCTCCTGGAAAAACACATTAAAAAGAACAATCCACAAAAACGTCTATTCACAGACTTTATTAGTACAGAAAAGCATTCTTTCCAAAAAAGTCCGCATACAACGAGAATTACCAAAAATATGCATGGATTCATAGAGAAACACATATAGGTAACAAATTCTCATGGAAAACACAGAAAAAAGAGCTATCCCTACAAACATCCACTCAGAGACATGTATTAATTCAGAAAAGCATTCTCTGCAAAAAAAAAAAAAAAAAAAAAAAATCCGCATACAATGAAAAGTACCAGAAATATGCATGAATTCATAGACAAACACACACACAGGTAACAAATTCGCATGGAAAAACACAGAAAGAGAGAGCTATCCACACAAAAGTCCATTAACAAAAATGTATTAGTACAGGAAAGCATTCTTTGCAAAAAAAAGTCCATATACAACAGATAAAAGGAGATATATGCATGGATTCATAGAGAAACATATATAGGTAACAAATTTTCTTGGAAAAACACAGAAACAAATAGCTATCCCTACAAACATCCATTCACAGACATGTATTATTATGGAAAAGAATTCTTTCCAAAGAAAGTCTGCATACAACGAAAAATAACAGAAATATGCATGAATTCATAGAGAAACACATGTATTTAACAAATTTTCATGGAAAAACACAGAAACAAAGAGCTATCCACACAAACATCCATTCACAGATATGTATTACTACAGAAAAGCATTCCTGGCCAAAAAAAAAAAAAAAAAAAAAAAAAAAAAGACCACAAACAATGAAAAATACCAGAAATAAGCATGGAATCATAGAGAAAAACATATAGGTAACACATTCTCATGGAAAAACACAGAAACAAATAGCTATCCTCACAAATGTCCATTAACAAACATGTATTAGTACAGTAAAGCATTCTTTGAATAAAGTTTGCATACAATGAAAAATACCAGAAGTATAGGGAACAAATTCTCCTGGAAAAACACATTAAAAAGAACAATCCACAAAACGTCTATTCACAGACTGTATTAGTAGAGAAAGCATTCTTTCCAAAAGAGTACGCATACAACCAAAAAAAAAAAAAAAAAAACCAGAAATTTGCATGGATTCATAAAGAAACACATACAGGTAACAAATTCTCAGAGAAAAACACAGAAACAAAGAGCTATCCCTACAAACATCCACCAGAGACATGTATTAATTCAGAAAAGCATTCTCGGCAAAAAAGTTCTCATACAACGAAAAATACCAGAAATATGCATGTATTCATAGAAAAATACATATAGGGAACAAATTCTCCTGCAAAAACACATTAAAAAGAACAATCCACAAAAGCATCTATTCACACACTGTATTAGTACAGAAAATCATTCTTTCCAAAAAAGTCCGCATACAACGAAAAAAACAGAAATTTGCATGGATTCATAAAGAAACACATATAGGTAACAAATTCTCATGGAAAAACTCAGAAACAAAGAGCTATCCCTACCAGCATGCATTCAGAGACATGTATTAATTCAGAAAAGATTACTCTGCAAAAAAAGTTCTCATACAATGAAAAATACCAGAAATATGCATGGATTCATAGAAAAATACATATAGGGAACAAATTCTCCTGCAAAAACACATTAAAAAGAACAATACACAAAAACATCTATTCAGAGACTGTATTAGTATAGAAAAGCATTCTTTCCAAAAAAGTCCGCATACAACGAAAAAAACAGAAATTTGCATAGATTCATAAAGAAACACATATAGGTAACAAATTCTCAGGGAAAAACACAGAAACAAAGAGCTATCCACACAAATGTCCATTCACAGACATGTATTAGTACAGAAAAGCATTCTTTCAAAAAAAGTCCGCATACAACGAAAATTACCAGAAATATGCATGGATTACTAGAGAAACACATATAGGTAACAAATTCGCATGGAAAAACACAGAAACAAACAGCTATCCATGACAGTGTCTATAAAAAAACATGTATTAGTACAGAAACGCACTCTTTGTAAAAAAGTCCGCATACAATGAAAAATAACAGAAATATGCATGGATTCACAGAGAAACATTTATAGGTAATGCATTCTCATGAAAAAACACATAATGAAAGAGCTATCCACACCAACATCCATTAACAGACATGTATTAATTCAGAAAAAAAAAGTCCGCATACAATGAAAAAAACAGAAATTTGCATAGATTCATAAAGAAACACATGTAGGTAACAAACTCACATGGAAATACAGAGAAACAAAGAGCTATCCACACAAACGTCCATTAACAAACCTCTATTAATACAGAAAAGCATTCTTTCCAAAAAATTCCGCATACAACAAAAATTACCAAATATATGCGTAGATTCATAAAGAAACACATATAGGTAACGAATTCACATGGAAAAATACAGAAATAAAGAGCTATCCACACAAACTTTTATTAACAAACATGTATTAGTACAGGAAAGCATTCTTTGCAAAAAAGTCCGCATACAACAGAAAAAAGTTGATATATGCATGGATTCATGGAGAAACACATATAGGTAACAAATTCTCATGGAAAAACAGAGAAACAAAGAGCTATCTCTATAAACATCGACTCAGGACATGTATTAATTCAGAAAAGCATTCTCTGTAAAAAAAATCCGCATACAACAAAAAGTAACAGAAATATGCATGAATCCATAAACAAACATATATAGGTAACAAATTCACATGGAAAAAAACAGATACAAAGAGATATCCGCACCAACGTCCATTAACAGACATGTAATAGTACAGAAAATCATTTGTTGCAAAAAGTCCGCATACAACGAGAAATACCAGAAATATGCATGGATTCATAGAGAAACACATAGAGGTAACACATTCTCATGGAAAAACATAGAAACAAAGAGCCATCCACAAAATGTCCATTAACAAATATGTCTTACTAAAGAAAAGCATTCTTTGCAAAAAAAAAAAAGTACTCATACAAAGAAAAATACCAGATATATGCATGGATTAATAAAAAAACACATATAGGTAACACATTCTCATGGAAAAATACATTAAAAAGAACTATCCACACAAACATCTATTCACAGACAGGTATTAGTACAGAAAAGCATTCTTTCCAAAAATGTCCGCATACAACAAAAAAAAAAAAACAGAAAATTGCATAGATTCATAAAGAAACACTTACAGGTAACAAATTCTCAGGGAAAAACACAGAAACAAAGAGCTATCCACACAAACGTCCATTTACATACATGTATTAGTAGAGAAAAGCATTCTTTCCAAAAAAGTCCGCATACAATGAAAATTACCAGAAATGTGCATGGATTAATAGAGAAACACATATAGGTAACAAATTCGCATGGAAAAAGACAGAAACAGAGAGCTATCCACACAAAAGTCCATTAACAAACATGTATTAGTACAGGAAAGCATTCTTTGAAAAAAGTCCATATACAACAGATAAAAGGAGATATATGCATGGATTCATAGAGAAGCATATATAGGTAACAAATTTTCATGGAAAAACACAGAAACAAAGAGCTATCCCAACTAACATCCATTCACAGACATGTATTATTATGGAAAAGAATTCTTTCCAAAGAAAGTCTGCATACAACGAAAAATAACAGAAATATGCATGGATTCATAGAGAAACACATGTAGGTAACACATTTTCATGGAAAAACACAGAAACAAAGAGCTATCCACACAAACGTCCGTTCACAGACATGTATTGCTACAGAAAAGCATTCCTGGCCAAAAAAAAAAAGAGACCACAAACAATGAAAAATACAAGAAATAAGCATGGAATCATAGAGAAACACATATATGTAACATATTCTCATGGAAAAACAAAGAAACAAATAGCTATCCGCACAAACGTCCATTAACAAACATGTATTAGTACAGAAAAGCATTCTTTGCAAAAAAGTTTTCATACAATGAAAAATACCAGAAATATTCATGGACTCATAGAAAAACACATATAGGGAACGAACTCGCCTGGAAAAACACAGAAAAAAGAGCTATCTACACAAACGTATATTCACAGACATGTATTAGTACAGAAAAGCATTCTTTCCAAGATAGTTCACATACAACGAAAAAAAAAAGAAATATGCAAGGATTCATGGAGAAACGCATATAGGTAACAAATTCTCATGGAAAAACACATTAAAAAGAACTATCCACACAAACATCTATTCACAGACATGTATTAGTACAGAAAAGCATTCTTTCCAAAAAAGTCCGCATACAACGAAAAAAACAGAAAATTGCACGGATTCATAAAGAAACACTTATAGGTAAAAAATTCTCAGGGAAAAACACAGAAACAAAGAGCTATCCACACAAACGTCCATTTACAGACATGTATTAGTAGAGAAAAGCATTCTTTGAAAAAAGTCCATATACAACAGATAAAAGGAGATATATGCATGGATTCATAGAGAAGCATATATAGGTAACAAATTTTCATGGAAAAACACAGAAACAAAGAGCTATCCCTAGAAACATCCATTCACAGACATGTATTATTATGGAAAAGAATTCTTTCCAAAGAAAGTCTGCATACAACGAAAAATAACAGAAATATGCATGGATTCATAGAGAAACACATGTAGGTAACACATTTTCATGGAAAAACACAGAAACAAAGAGCTATCCACACAAACGTCCGTTCACAGACATGTATTACTACAGAAAAGCATTCCTGGTCAAAAAAAAAAAAAAGAGACCACAAACAATGAAAAATACAAGAAATAAGCATGGGATCATAGAGAAACACATATATGTAACACATTCTCATGGAAAAACAAAGAAACAAATAGCTATCCACACAAACGTCCATTAACAAACATGTACAGAAAAGCATTCTTTGCAAAAAAGTTTTCATACAATGAAAAATACCAGAAATATCCATGGATTCATAGAAAAACACATATAGGGAACAAACTCGCCTGGAAAAACACAGAAAAAGGAGTTATCTACACAAACGTCTATTCACAGACATGTATTAGTACAGAAAAGCATTCTTTCCAAGAAAGTTCACATACAACGAAAAAAAACAGAAATATGCAGGGATTCATGGAGAAACGCATATAGGAAACAAATTCTCTCGGAAAAACACAGAAACAAAGAGCTATCCCTACAAACATCCACTCAGAGACATGTATTAATTCAGAAAAGGATCCTCTGCAAAAAAGTTCTCATACATCGAAAAATATCCGAAATATGCATGGATTCATAGAAAATTCATATAGGGAACAAATTCTCCTGGAAAAACACATTAAAAAGAACAATCCACAAAACGTCTATTCACAGACTGTATTAGTACAGAAAAGCATTCTTTCCAAAAAAGTCCACATACAACGAAAAAAACAGAAATTAGCATGGATTCATGAAGAAACACATATAGGTAACAAATTCTCAGGGAAAATCACAGAAACAAAGAGCTATCCACACAAACGTCCATTCACAGATATGTATTAGTACAGAAAAGTATTCTTTCCAAAAAAGTCCGCATACAACGAAATTTACCAGAAATATGCGTGGATTAATAGAGAAACACACATAGGTAACAAACTTGCATGGAAAAACACAGAAACAAATAGCTATCCACGACAACATCCATTAAAAACATGTATTAGTACAGAAACACATTCTTTGCAATAAAGTTCTCATACAACGAAAAATAACAGAAATATGCATGGATTCCCAGAGAAACATTTATGGGTAATACATTCTCATGAAAAAACACAGAATCAAAGAGCTATCCACACCAACATCCATTAACAAACATGTATTAGTACAGGAAAGCATTCTTTGCAAAAAAGTCCGCATACAACAGAAAATAGTTGATATATGCATGGATTCATACAGAAACACATATAGGTAACACATTCACATGGAAAAACAGAGAAACAAAGAGCTATCTCTATAAACATCCACTCAGAGACATGTATTAATTCAGAAAAGCATTCTCTGCAAAAAAAAAAAAATCCGCATACAATGAAAAATACCAGAAATATACATGAATTCATAGACAAACACATAAAGGTAACAAATTCGCATGGAAAAACACAGAAACAAAGAGCAATCCACACCAACGTCCATTAACAGACATGTATTAGTAAAGAAAAGCAGTCTTTGCAAAAAGTCTGCATACAATGACAAATACCAGAAATATGCATGGATTCATAGAAAAACACATATAGGTAACACATTCTCATGGAATAATACATTAAAAAGAACTATCCACACCAACGTCCATTCACAGACATGTGTTAGTACAGAAAAGCATTCTTTCCAAAAAAGTCCGCATACAACGAAAAAAACCAGAAATTTGCAAGTTTCATGAAGAAACACATATAGATAACAACTTCTCAGGGAAAAACACAGAAACAAAGAGCTATCCACACAAACGTCCATTAACAGACATGTATTAGTAGAGAAAAGCATTCTTTCCAAAAAAGTCTGCATACAATGAAAATTACCAGAAATATGCATGGATTAATAGAGAAACACATATAGGTAACAAATTCACATGGAAAAACACAGAAACAGAGAGCTATCCACACAAAAGTCCATTAACAAACATGTATTAGTACAGGAAAGCATTCTTTGCAAAAAAGTCCATATACAACAGATAAAAAGAGATATATGCATGGATTCATAGAGAAATATATATAGGTAACAAATTTTCATGGAAAAACACAGAAACCAAGAGCTATCCCTACAAACATCCATTCACAGACATGTATTATTACGGAAAAGAAATCTTTCCACCAAATGTCTGCATACAACGAAAAATAACAGAAATATGCATGGATCTATAGAGAAACACATGTCATGGAAAAACACAGAAACAAAGAGCTATCAATACAAACGTCCATTCACAGACATGTATTAGTACAGAGAAGCATTCCTGGCCAAAGAAATGACTACATACAATGAAAAATACCAGAAATAAGCATGGAATCATAGAGAAACACATATAGGTAAAACATTCTCATGGAAAAACACAGAAACAAAGAGCTATCCACACAAACGTCCATTAACATATATGTATTAATACAGAAACACATTCTTTATAAACAGTCCGCATACCACGATAAATAACAGAAATATGCATGGATTCATAGAGAAAAACTTATAGGTAATACATTCTCATGGAAAAACACAGAAACAAAGAGATATCCAAACAAACGTCCATTTACAGACATGTGTAGAGCTCTGTCCCCTCCCAGCAGGGAATAAGACGCTAGACAACCAGGTTTCTTCTCAGGACGGTTTACTCAGGAAACGTAAAGTTGCAAATGGCAATGCAGAATGGCCATGCCTGTAGTTACAAAGTGAAAATGGTGAATGGCAGAATGGGGCCGAGAAGAGTGGAGTAGCAGAGTGGAGTGGTAGAATGGAATGGGGGCCCCGATCCCCACCGGGATCAGCTACTTAAACCCTGTCCTGGCCAATCGCTGAACTGCCCTGTGGCTCTCTCTCATACACCAGGTGGTCTCGGGCACAAGATCAAACAACAGCCAACACTGCCTAATGCGAATTAGGATTTGTTTATGCCAGTACAGCTGATAAGGTCTGTGCTGTCTTTAAGGAACAGCTTTAGGAATGACTCCGTACAGCTCCCCCTTTTTTATTCCATATGAACAAGTGGCAACCAGCTCTTTGAATCATAATGCTTTAGGTCAGATCATTTCTAGGCCAGGCCTTCACTGAGTATTCATGCAGCACAAGCCTACTAAGGCCCAGGGTAAGCTGGTATCCCCTGTTGGCATGGCCTCTGTTTTAGGCGACAGCCTGCCTGAGCCTTAACTGTTGAGACCTTTAGCAATTGTAGCGAAAGGAGAAAGCACACTCACAAGGCAAACATCACTGCTTAATTGCTGCAAGGCAAACTTGGGGGGACTGGCTAACCTCCATGGCAATAGTGGCATCAGTCAGCATAGTAAGATCTCCTTTTCTATGAACCTGGGTCATTTCGTAGAGACACCACAGGCAACCGACGGAGACCAGGACCAGGCCTAAGGCTAAAGCTCCTATAACCGCCCAGTTCCCAGATGGGCACAACTTGTAGACTCTGCGCTGACAACTTCTTGATTAGATATTCGCAGGCTCGACCGGCTTAACAAGCCACTCGGGGTCACAGGGGCCATCTTCGTTCTTCACCTTCTTCACCAGCCGTTCAGGCACCCACACCGGATCTTGTTGTTCCTGTGGGAAAACACAAACAGCACCTCCTGCCCATGTCAGCACGGGATCGGGTCCTCCCAAAAGACCCATTAAGATGTCTTTCCATTTGACTCGTTCTAGAGGGGTTGCATGCCCCGCACTATGCCTGTCAGCTGCTGATTGGCCATGTACATCCAAATTCAGAAATTAATTTGGGGATCCAGCCTTGTCCTATTCCCCCTTTTTGTTTAATTAAGGCTTGTTTAAGGCTAGCCTTGGCATGTTCTACTATGCCTTGGCCCTGAGGATTGTAAGGTAATCCATGATGTACATGTATACCCATAGCTTGACAAAAATTCATAAATTTTTTGGAAGTATAATCAGGACCATTATCTGTTTTATGTTGCTTTGGAAGGCCCCAGGCTGCAAAAGCCTGGAGGTATTGAGCTGCAATAGTATTGCCCTCTGTCAATGGACCTGGAATTCCTGTGTGAGCTCTGATATGAACAGTACTAAAGTGGTTCTTACAATCCCATATGCACTTTTGTATTGCAGTTAATAGCTCAAAAAGAGCAGATAACTTTTTTTTAGCAAACCTACATTTTCAATCACTGTACACCTTGAACCACATACTGTCTGTTATTAAATTAAAAGATTCTTCTATATCTAGAAAGACTTGCAAGATTGCATTCAGCTCAGCTGCCTGTGTTGATACATGTGGAAAAAGATAAATTTTGGGGGGATAACCTTCCCTATATATCACTCCAATGCCTCCTTTAGATCCGTCTGTAAATACATTAATGGCACCTGCAATCAGCTTCAGCCTTGTGATCTTAGGAAAAATCACAGGATTTCTTAAAACAAACTGAATCCAAGGGCTAGAGGGATAATGATTATCAAATTCACCTGTCATACTTGTTTACCAAAACTCCTACACTTATTTTCAGAGTCCTTGCTATCAGCTGTGCTATAGATTCAGCCTTGAGCTAAGAGTTTTTTCTAACACCTGTTATTATGTTTTTCACTCTTCTCATTTACTGGTTCGTTGGCAGTATGTTTTAAGATCTTTTTAAGTATTGATGTCTTTAAAGAAGGCGTCTGCTTCTGCCTTTGTCAGTTGTAACTTTGCCCCCTAGTTCTTAGCCATAGTTGGCCAGACTCCATACTGAGAAGTGGGATTTGTTCTCGCTGATGTATGCCATTGTCTGAGTGGAGAATTTTAGTGAACCAGTGAATTGGACAGACAATCAAACCACAAAACGAAAACAGACTTCACATGACAGACATGAAGCGATTGGTGCGCCACGGACAGACAATACCTTACACAAAACATATTTTATCTCTACCTTGTCCTTTTACAAGGTTTATTCACTGCTGGCTCAAGTCTTCTTTATTTTCCTTTGCATGTGCTCCCTCCCTGCCCCCCCCCTGTAGATTCAAATCTTCCTTTTCCCTTGGTTGGATACTTAGCATGACAACTGGGGAGTAATACTATCTGAGCAATTTTATCTCCCGGGGATATAGCACATATGCCTCGGGGGGAAGAAACCATGATTTTTACCTCTCCTACATAATTTGTATCTATCACACCTGAATGCACTATTAACCCTTTTAAGGTAGCTAAACTGTGACCCAAAAGAAGTGCCACAGTATTCTCATGAAGGGGTCCCTTAATGTCAGAGGTAATAACTTATACACGCATATCTGGTACAATGGTCCCCATCTTGGTTACTTCCCCCCCCCCTTTTTTTCTTTCTTTCCAGGCTTAGAACGTAGTCGCCTCTACCAGCCACAGCCGCCTGTTACCGGTGGACTTGGGAGACGTGGCCCATAACCTGTGGACTTTATACTGCCGCCTTTACTGGCGGACTTAAACGTAGCCACAAAACCGTGGACTTTACCGAAGCTCGCCAGCTGCTTACCGTGGTCTGCAAACACATAGCTGCAAAAACTGCGGACTTGCCTACCCTACTTACCGGGCACCCTCTGAGTTTTGCCCTGTAACGCCTGAGTTCTGAAACCTGTGTGCAGGTCAGAATTACTTCTTCCTGTTCGTACTTGTTGCCATCTTGTTGCATGCCTTTACCGACCAGCGGGAATAAAGCACAGGACAACCAGGGTTCTTCTCAGGACGGTTTACTCAGGAAATATAACGTGGCAAATGGCAATGCAGAATGGTCATGCATGCAGTTACAGAGTGAAAATGGTGAATGGCAGAATGGGGCTGAGAAGAGTGGAGTAGCAGAGTGGAGTGGTAGAATGGAAAGGGGGCCAGGATTCCCACCGGGAGCAGCTACTTATACCCTGTCCTCGCCAATTGCTGAACTGCCCTGTGGTTCTCGCTCATACACCAGGTGGTCTCGGGCAGAAGATCAAACAACAGCCAACACTGCCTAATGCCAATTAGGAGTTGTTTATGCCAGTACAGCTGAGACGGTCTGTGCAGTCTTTAAGGAACAGTAGAATGGCTCCCTACAGACATGTATTAGTACAGAAAAGCATTCTTTCCAAAAAAGGGCATACAACAAAAAATACCAGAAATGTGCATGGATCCATAGGGAAACACATATAGGTAATAAAAACGCATGGAAATACACAGAAACAAGGAGCTATTTACAGACATGTCCATTCACAGACATGTATTATTACAGAAAAGCATTCTTTGCAAAAAAGTCCGCATACAACGAAAATTACAAGAAATATGCATGGATTCTTATAGAAACACAAATAGGTAACAAATTCTCGTGGAAAAACACAGAAACAAAGAGCTATCAACACAAACCTCCATTAACATACATGTATTAGTACATAAAAGCATTCTTTGCAAAAAAGTCCACATACAACGAAAAATACCAGAAAAATACATGGATTCATAACGAAACGCATGTAGGTAACAAGTTCTAATGGAAAAAGACAGAAAGAAAGAGCGATCCACACAAATGTCCGTTCAAGGACATGTATTAGTACAGAAAAGCATTCTTTGCAAAAAAGTTCGCATACAAGAAAAATAACAGAAATTTGCATGGATTCATAGAGAAACACATATAGGTAAAAATTTCTCATGGAAAAACACAGAATCAAAGAGCTATCCATACAAACGTCCATTCACAGAGATGTATTATTACAGAAAAGCATTTTTGCAAAATAGTTTGCATACAAAAAAGTTAACAGAAATGTACATGGATTCATAGAGAAACACATGTAGGTAACACCTTCTCATGGAAAAACACAGAAACAAAGAGCTACCCACTCAAACGTCCATTAACAGACATGTATACGTACAGAGAGCATTATTTCTATAAAAGTCAATATACAACGAAAAACACCAGAAAGACGCATGGATTCATAGAGAAACACATATAGGTAACACATTATAATGGAAAAACACAGAAACAAAGAGATATCCACACAAAGGTCCATTCACAGACATGTATTAGTACAGAAAAGCATTCCTGGCAAAAAAAGTCAGCATATAATGAAAAATACCAGAAATATGCCTGGATTCATAGAGAAACACATATAGGTAACAAACTTGCATGGAAATACAGAGAAACAAAAAGGTATCCACACAAACTTCCTTTAACACACATGTATTAGTACAGAAAGGCATTATTTCAAAAAAAAGTCTGCATACAATGAAAAATAACAGAAATATTCATGGATTGATAGAGAAACAAATATAGGTAAAAAAAAAATCGCATGGAAATACACAGAAACAAAGATTGTTCCACAAAAATGTCCATTACCAAACATGTATTATTACAGAAAAGCATTCTTTCCAAGAAAGTATGCATACAATGAAAAATACCAGAAATATGCATGGATTCATAGAGAAACTCATATAGGTAACAAACTCGCATGGAAATACAGAGAAACCAAAAGGTATCCACGCAAACTTCCTTTAACATATATGTTTAAGTACAGAAAGCATTCTTTGCAAAAAAGTTCGCATACAACGAAATGTAACAGAAATATTTATGGATTCATAGAGAAACACATATAGGTAAAAAAAAAATCGCATGGAAATACACAGAAACAATGAGCTATCCACACAAACGTTCATTTACAAACATGTATTAGTACAGAAAAGCATTCTTTGCAAAAAAGTTCGCACAAAAGGAAAATAACAGAAATTTGCATGGATTCAAAAGAAAAGCATATAGGTAACAAATTCTCATGGAAAACACAGAAAAAAAGAGCTATGCACACAATTGTCCATTAACAGACAAAGCATTCTTTCCAAAAAAGTCTGCATACAATGAAAAAAACAGAAATTTGCATGGATTCATAAAGAAACACCTATAGGTAACAAATTCTCATGGAAAAACACAGAAACAAAGAGCTATCCACATAAACATCCATTCACAGACATGTATTAGTACAGAAAATAAATCTTTTCAAAAACGTCTGCATACAACGAAAACTACCAGAAATATGCATGGATTCATAGAGAAACACATTAGGTAACACATTCTCATGAAAAAATACAGAAACAAATATCTATCTACACAAAAATCCATTAACAGACATGAATTAATTCAGAAAAGCATTCTTTCCAAAAGAGTTTGCATACAAGAAAATTCACAGATATTTGCATGGATTCATAGAGAAACACATATAGGTACAAATTCTCATGGAAAAACACAGAAACAAAGACCTATCCACACAAACATCCTTTCATGGACATGTATTAGTGCAGAAAAGCATTCTTTCAAAAAAAAATCCTCATACAATGAAAATTAGCAGAAATATGCATGAATTCATAGAGAAAAACATATAGGTAACAATATCGCATGGAAAAAGACAGAAACAAAAAGCTATCCACACAAATGTCTACTAACAAACATGTATTTGGACAGAAAACCATTCTTTGCAAAAAGTTTACATACAAGGAAAATAACAAAAATTTGCATGGATTCATAAAGAAACACATATAGGTTACAAATTCACATGGAAAACCACAGAAACAAAGAGCTATCCACACAAATGTCCAATCACAGACATGTATTAGTACAGAAAGCATTATTTCCAAAAAACTCAGCATAGAACGAAAAAAACCATAAATATGCAAGGATTAATAGAAAAACATGCATAGGTAACAAATTCACATGGAAAAACACAAAAACACAGAGCTATCCACACAAACATCCATTAACAAACATGAATTAGTACAGGAAAGCATTCTTTGAAAAAAGTCCATATACAACAGATAAAAGGAGATATATGCATGGACTCATAGAGAAACAAATAAAGGTAACAAATTTTCATGGAAAAAAATAAACAAAGAGCTATCCCTACAAACATACATTCACAGACATATATTAATACAGAAAAGAATTCTTTCCAGAAATGTCTGCATACAAAGAAAATTACCAGAAATATGCATGGATTCATAGAGAAACACATATAGGTAACACATTCTAATGAAAATATACAGAAACAAATAGTTATCCACACAATAGTCCATTAACAGACATGTATTAATTCAGAAAACATTCTTTCCAAAAAAGTCCGCATACAAGAAAAATAACAGAAATTTGTATGGATTCATAGAGAAACACATATAGGTAACAAATTTTCAAGGAAAAACAGAGAAAAAATCTATCCCTACAAACATCGCATGGAAGAAAAATAGCAAAAATGTGCATGGATTCATAGAGAAATACATATAGGTAACAAATTATCATGGAAAAACACAGAAACAAAGAGCTATCTACACAAACGTCCTTTATTAGACATGTATTAGTACAGAAAAGTATTCTTTGCTAAAAAAAAATCCTCATACATAAAAAATACCAGAAATATGCATGGATTCAAAGAGAAACACATATAGGTAACAAATTCATGGAAAAACACAGAAACAAAGAGCTACAAAAGTCCATTCACAGACATGTATTAGGACAGGAAAGCCTTCTTTGCTAAGAAATGTCTGCATACTTCTAAAAATACCCGAAATATGCATGGATTCATAGAGAAACACAAATAGGTAACACATTCTCATGGAAAAACATAGAAACAAAGTGCTATCCACACAAACGTCCATTCACAGACATGTATTAGTACAGAAAAGCATTCTTTGCAAAAAAGACAGAGTACATCGAAAAATACCTGAAATATGCATGGATTCATAAACACATATAGGTATCCAATTGTCATGCAAAAGCACAGAAATAAAGACCTATCCACACAAACGTCCATTCACAGACATGTACTAATACATAAAAGCTTTCTTTGCAAAAAAAGTCTGCTTACTACAAAAAATACCAGAAATATGCATGGATTCATATAGAAACACATATAGGAAATAATTCACATGTAAGAAACACAGAAACATAGAGCTATCCACACAAACCTCCATTCACAGACATGTATTAGTCCAGAAAAGCATTCTTTCAAAAAAGTCTGCCTTCAACAAAAAAAAAGCAGAAAAATGCAAGATTTCATAGAGAAACACATATAGGTAACACAGTAATGGAAAAACACATAAACAAAGAGCTATCTACATAAACATCCATTCACAGACATTTATTAGTACAAAAAAGGATTATTTCTAAAAAAGTTCGTATACAACTAAAAATACCAGAAATATGCATGGATTCATAGAGAAACACAGATAGATGACACATTCTCTTGAAAAAAAACACAGAAACAAAGAACTATCCACACAAATGTGCTTTTACAAACATGTAATAGTTCAGAAAGCATTCTTTGCAAAAATGTATGCATACAACGAAAAAAAGCAGAAATATGCATGACTTCATCGAGAAAAACATATAGGTAACACATTCTCATGGAAAAAGCAGAAACAAAGAGCTATCCACACAAACATCCATTAACAAATATGTATTAGTGCAGGAAAGCATTCTTTGCAAGAAAGATAATATAAAACAGAAAAAAGGAGATATATGCATGGATTCATAGAGAAACACATATAGGTAACAAATTCTCTTGGAAAAACAAGGAAACAAAGAGCTATCCCCACAAAGATCCATTCACAGAAATGTATTAGTACAGAAAAGAATTCATTCCAAAAAAAAACTGCATAAAATGAAAATTACCAGAAATATGCATGGATTCATTGAGAATCACATATAGGTAACACATTCTCATGAAAAATCCACAGAAACAAAGAGCTATCCACACAAACGTCCATTAACAGATATGTATTAATTCAGAAAAGCATTCTTTCCAAAAAAGTTCGCAAAGAAGAAAAATAGCAGAAATGTGCATGGATTCATAGAAAAATACATATAGGCAACAAATTATCATGGAAAAATACAGAAACAAAGAGCTATCCACACAAACGTCCTTTATTAGACATGTATTAGTACAGAAAAGCATTGTTTCAAAAAAAAGTCCGCATACAATGAGAAGTACCAGAAATATGCATGGATTCAGAGAGAAACACATATAGGTAAGTAATTCGCATTGAAATACACAGAAAAAAGAGCTATCCACACAAACGTCCATTAAGGCATGTATTAGTATAGAAAAACATTCTTTGCAAAAAAGTTCGCATAAAATGAAAAATTACAGAACTATGCATGGATTCATAGAGAAAAACATATAGGTAACAAATCCACATGGAAACAGACAGAAAGAAAGATCTATCCAAACAAACGTTCATTTACAATCATGTATTATTACAGAAAAGCATTCTTTGCAACAAGTTCTACATAAAATGAATAATACCAGAAATATATATGGATTAATAGAAAACACAGATAGGTTACACATTTTCATGAAAAAAAAAAAAAAACAGAATGAAAGAGGTATCCACACAAATGTCAATTTACAAACATGTATTAGTACAGAAAAGCATTCTTTGTAAAAAAGTTCAAATACAACGAAAAATACCTGAAACATGCATGGATTCATAGAGAAAAACATATTGGCAAAAATTCGTATGGAAATGCAAAGAAATAAAGAGCTATCCACACAAATGTACATTCACAGTCATGTATTAGTACAGAAAAGCATTCTTTGCAAAAAAGTCTGCATACAACGAAAATTACCAGAAATATGCATGGATTCATAGAGAAACACATATAGGTAACACATTCTCATGGAAAAGCACAGAACCAAAGATCTATCCACACAAAAATCCATTCACAGTCATGTATTAGTACAGAAAAGCATTCTTTGCAAAGAAAAAGTCTCCATACAACGAAAATTACCAGAAATATGCATGGATTCATAGAGAAGCACATTTAGGTAACAAATTTGCATGGAAAAACACAGAAACAAAAAGCTATCCAAACAAAACTCCATTCACAGACATGTATTAGTACAGAAAAGCATTCATTGCTATAAAAGTCCGCATACATTTAAAAATACCAGAAATATGCATGGATTCATAGAGAAACACAGATAGGTGACAAATTCTCATGAAAAAACACAGAAACAAAGAGCTATCCACTCAAACGTACATTTACAAACATGTATTAATACATAAAAGCATTCTTTGAAAAAAAGTAAACAAACAATGAAAAAGAAAACATAAATATGCATGGCGTCATAGAGAGAAACATACAGGTAACACATTCTCATGGAAAAACACAGAAACAAAGAGCTATACACACGAACATCCATATACAGACATGTATTAGTACAGAAAAGCATTCTTTGCAAAAAAAGTCCACATACTACTAAAAATACCAGAAATATGCATGGATTCATAGAGAAAGACAAATAGGCAACAAATTCTCATGGAAAAACACGGAAACAAAGAGCTATCCCTACAAACATCCATTCACAGGCATGTATTAGTACAGAAAAGAATTCTTTCAAAAAAAGTCTTCATACAACCAAAATTACCAGAAATATGGATGGATTCATAGACAAACACATACAGGTAAGATATTCTCATGAAAAAATACAGAAACAAAGAGCTATCCACATAAACGTCCATTACCAAACATGTATTAATTCAGAAAAGCATTTTTTCAAAAAAAGTTCCCATACAAGAAAAATAACAGAAATGTGCATGGATTAATAGAGAAACACATATATGTAACAAATTATCATCGAAAAACACAGAAACAAAGAGCTACCCACACAAACGTACTTTCATAAACATGTATAGGTATAGAAAAGCATTCTTTCAAAAAAATCAGCATACAACGAAAAATACAAGAAATATGCATGGATTCACAGAGAAATATATATAGGTACGAAATTCGCATTGAAATACACAAAGAAAAAGAGCTTTCCACACAAATGTCCATTAAGACATGTATTAGTATAGAAAATCATTCTTTGCAAAAATGTTCGCATACAACGTAAATCACAGAAATATGCATGGATTTATAGAGAAAAACATATAGGTAACAAATTCTCATGGTAAAACACAGAAACATAGACTTATCCACATAAACGTCCATTCACAGACATGTATTAGTTCAGAAAAGCATTCTTTCAAAAAAGTCCGCAATCAACAACAACAAAAAAAGCAGAAATATGCGAGGTTTCATAGAGAAACAAATGGGTAACACATAGTCATGGAAAAACATAGAAACAAGAGCTATCCACACGAACATCCATTCACAGACATGTATTAGTACAGAAAAACATTCTTTGTCAAAAAGTCCGAATACAAGGAAAAAGTCCAGAAATATGCATGGATTCATAGAGAAACACATATAGGTAACACATTCTCATGAAAAAACAAAGAAACAAAGATATATCCAAACAAACGTCCATTCACAGACATGAATTAGTACAGAAAAACATTCTTTGCCAATAATTTCGAATACAAGGAAAAAGTCCAGAAATATGCATGGATTCATAGACAAACACATATAGGTAACACATTCTCATGAAAAAATACAGAAACAAAGAGCTATCCACACAAAAATACATTCACAGTCATGTATTAGTACAGAAAAGCATTCTTTGCAAAAAAAAGTCCGCATACAATGAAAAATACCAGAAATATGCATTGATACACAGAAAAACAGATACAGGTAACAAATTTGCATGGAAAAACACAGAAACAAAGAGCTATCCACACAAACATCCATTAACAAAAATGTATTAATACAGAAGAGCATTCTTTGTAAAAAAAAGTACTCATACAACAATAAATAACAGAAATATGCATGCATTCATAGAGAAACACATATAGGTAACAAATTCTCATGGTAAAACACAGAAACAAAGAGCTAACCACCCAAATGTCCATTGACAAACATGTATTAGTACACAAAAGTCTTTTTCTTTCCAAAAAGTCCGCTTATAAAGAAAAATACCAGAAATATGCATGGATTCATAGAGAAACACATACAGGTAACAAATTCGACAGGAAATACACAGAAACAAAGAGCTATCCACAAAACATCCACTCATAATCATGTATTGCTACAGAAAAACATTCTTTACAAAACAAATTCTGCATACAACGAAAAATACCAGAAATATGCATGGATCATAGAGAAGCACATGTAGGTAACACATTTGCATGGAAAAAACAGAAACAAAAGAGCTATTCACACAAAAGTCCATTCACAGACATGTATTACTACAGAAAAGCATTCTTTGTAAAAAAAAAAAAGTTCAAATACAACAAAAAATACATGAAATATGCATGGATTCATAGAGAAAAACATATAGGCAAAAATTGCATGGAAATACACAGAAACAAAGAGCTATCCACACAAATATCCATTCACAGACATGTATTAGGGCAGAAAAGCATTCTTTCCAAAAAAGTCCGCATACAACGAAAAAAGCAGAAATATGCATGGATTCATAGAGAAACACATATAGGTAAGAAATTCTCATAGAAAAACACAGAAACAAAGAGCTATCCACACAAACGTCCCTTCACAAACATGTATTAGTACAGAAAAGCATTCTTTGCAAAAACAAGTCCGCATACAACGAAAAATACCAGAAATATGCATTTATACACAGAAAAACAGATACAGCTAACAAATTTGCATGGAAAACACAGAAACAAAGAGCTATCCACACAAATATCCATTAACAAAAATGTATTAATAAAGAAGAGCATTCTTTGCAAAAAAGGTCTCATACAACGACAAATAACAGAAATATGCATGCATTCATAGAGAAACACATATAGTAACAAATCCTCTTGGTAAAACACAGAAACAAAGAGCTACCCCACCAAATGTCCATTAACAAACATGTATTAGTACACAAAAGCATTCTTTTCATAAAGGTCCGCATACAAAGAAAACTACCAGAAATATGCATGGATTCACAGAGAAACACATAGAGGTAACAAATTTGCATGGAAAGACACAGAAACAAAGAGCTACAAAAGTCCATTTACAGACATGTATTAAGACAGGAAAGCCTTCTTTGCTAAAAAAATGTCCGCATACTTCTAAAAATACCCGAACTATGCATGGATTCATAGAGAAACATAAATAGCTAACACATTCTCATGGAAAAACATAGAAGCAAAGAGCTATCCACACAAACGTCCATTCACAGACATGTATTAGTACAGAAAAGCATTCTTTGCAATAAAGACCACATACTTCGAAAAATACCTGAAATATGCATGGATTCATAGAGAAACACATATAGGTATCCAATTGTCATGGAAAAGCACAGAAAGAAAGACCTATCCACACAAACGTCCATTCACAGACATGTACTAGTACAGAAAAGCTTTCTTTGCAAAAAAAAAAAAGTCTGCATATTATGAAAAATACCAGAAATATGCATGGATTCATATAGAAACACATATAGGAAATAAATTCACATGTAAGAAACACAGAAATAGCTATCCACACAAACGTCCATTCACAGACATGTATTAGTCCACAAAAGCATTCTTTCCAAAAAGCCACATATAACAACAACAACAACAACAAAAAGCAGAAATATGCCTGGTTTCATAGAGAAACACATATAGGTAACACATACTCATGGAAAAACACATAAACAAAGAGCTCTCTACACAAACATCCATTCACAGACATGTATTAGTACAAAAAGGATCATTTCCAAAAAAGTTCGTATACAACGAAAAATACTAGGAATATGCTTGGATTCTTAGAGAAACGCATATAGCTAACAAATTCTAATAGAAAAACACAGACACAAAGAGCTATCCACACAAAGGTCCATTCACAGACATGTATTAGTACAGAGAAGCATTCTCTGCAAAAAAGTTCACATATAATGAAAAAAGGCTGAAATATGCATGGATTCATAGAGAAACACCTATAGGTAACAAATTCGAAAGGAAAAACACAGAAACAAAGAGCTATCCAAACAAACGTCCATTTACAGACATGTATTAGTACTGAAAAGCATTGTTTCCAAATAAGAATGCATACAACGAAAAAAAAGTAGAAATATGCATGGCTATATAGAGTAAAACATATAGGTAACACATTCTCATAGAAAAACACAGAAACAAAGAACTATTCACACACACATACATTCACAGTCATTGCATTCTTTGCAAAAAAAAAAAAAACAAAAACAAAAACACATACAATGAAAAATACCAGAAATATGCATGGATTCATAGAGAAACAGATATAGGTAACAAATTTGCATGGAAAAACACAGAAACAAAGAGCTATCCACACAAACATCCATTAACAAAATTGTATTAATACAGAAAAGCATTCTTTGCAAAAAAGTACTCATACAACAATAAATAACAGAAATATGCATTCATTCATAGAGAAACACATATAGGTAACAAATTCTCATGGTAAAACACAGAAACAAAGAGCTACCCCCCCAAATGTCCATTAACAAACATGTATTATTACACAAAACGTTCTTTTCAAAAATGTCCGCATACAAAGAAAAACACCAGACATATGCATGGATTCATAGAGAAGGACATACAGGTAAAAAATTAGCATGGAAAAACAGAGAAACAAAGAGCTATCGACACTTAAGTCCATTCACAGACATGTATTAGTACAGAAAAGCTTTCTTTCCATAAAAGACCGCATACAACAAAAAAATACCCGAAATATGCATGGATTCATAGAGAAACACAAATAGGTAATACATTCTCAAGGAAAAACATAGAAACAAAGAGCCATCCACACAAACGTCCATTCACAGACATTTATTAGTACAGAAAAGCATTCTTTGCAAAAAAAGACCACATACAACGAAAAATACCAGAAATATGAATGGATTCATAGAGAAACACATATAGGTATCCAATTGTCATGGAAAAACACAGAAATAAAGACCTATCCACACAAACGTCCATTCACAGACATGTACTAGTACAGAAAAGCTTTCTTTGCAAAAAAATTCTGCATATTATGAAAAATATCAGAAATATGCATGGATTCATATAGAAACACATATAGGAAATAAATTCACATGTAAAAACACAGAAATGAAGAGCTATCCACACAAACGTCCATTCACAGACATGTATTAATCCAGAAAAGCATTCTTTCAAAAAAAGCTGCATACAACGAAAAAAAGCAGAAATATACCTGGTTTCATAGAGAAACACATATAGGTAACACGTACTCATGGAAAAACACAGAAACAAAGGACTATCTACACAAACATGCATTCACAGACATGTATTAATACAAAAAAGCATTATTTCCAAAAAAGTTCGTATACAACGAACAATAACAGAAATATGCGGGGATTCATAGAGAAACACCTTTTGCTAACAAATTCTAATGGAAAAACACAGACACAAAGAGCTATCCACACACACATCCATTAACTAAAATGTATTTATACAGAAAAGCATTCTTTGCAAAAAAGTACTCATACAACAATAAATAACAGAAATATGCATGCATTCATAGAGAAACACATATAGGTTACAAATTCTCATGGTAAAACAGAGAAACAAAGAGCTAACCACCCAAGTGTCCATTGACAAACATGTATTAGTACACAAAAGTCTTTTTCTTTCCAAAAAGTCCGCTTATAAAGAAAAATACCAGAAATATGCATGGATTCATAGAGAAACATATACAGGTAACAAATTCGACAGGAAATACACAGAAACAAAGAGCTATCCACAAAACATCCACTCATAATCATGTATTGCTACAGAAAAACATTCTTTACAAAACAAATTCTGCATACAACGAAAAATACCAGAAATATGCATGGATCATAGAGAAGCACATGTAGGTAACACATTTGCATGGAAAAAACAGAAACAAAAGAGCTATCCACACAAAAGTCCATTCACAGACATGTATTACTGCAGAAAAGCATTCTTTGTAAAAAAAAAAGTTCAAATACAACAAAAAATACATGAAATATGCATGGATTCATAGAGAAAAACATATAGGCAAAAATTGCATGGAAATACACAGAAACAAAGAGCTATCTACACAAATATCCATTCACAGACATGTATTAGGACAGAAAAGCATTCTTTCAAAAAAAAAAAAAGTCCACATACAATGAAAAATACCAGAAATAAGCAAGGATTCATAGAGAAACACTTATAGGTAAAAAATTCGCATCGGAAAACACAGAAACAAAGAACTCTCTTCACAAACATCCATTAACAAATATTTATTAATACAGAAAAGCATTCTTTGCAAAAAAGTTCTTATACAAAAAATACAACAGAAATATGCATAGATTCATAGAGAAACACATATAGGTAATAAATTCACAAGGAAAACACAGAAAAAAAGAGCTATCCACACAAACGTCCATTAACAAAAATGTATTAATACAGAAAAGCATTCTTTGCAAAAAAGTTCTCATACAGTGAAAAATAACAGAAATATGCATGCATTCATAGAAAAACACATATAGGTCACATATTCTCATGGTAAAACACAGAAACAAAAAGCTAACCACACAAATGTACATTCAAGACATGTATTAGTACCGAAAAGTATTCTTTCCAAAAAGGTTGGCATACAATGAAAAATACTACAAATATGCATGAATTCATAGAGAAACACATTTAGGTAACTAAATCACATCGAAATACACAGAAACAAAGAGCTATCCACACAAATATCCATTAACAAACATGTATTAGCACAGAAAAGCATTCTTTGCAAAAACAACCGTATATAACGAAAAATAACAGAAAGTTGCATGGATTCATAGAAAAACACATATAGGTAAAAAATTCTTATGGAAAAACACAGAAAAAAAGAGCTATCCACACAAACGTCCATTCACAGCCATGTATTGTTACAGAAAAGCATTCCTTCCAAAAAATTCCACATACAATGAAAAATAACAGAAATATGCATCTATTCATAAAGAAACACATATAGGTAACAAATTCACATGGAAAAACAGAGAAACAAAGAGCTATCCACACAAACGTCCATTCACAGATATGTGTTAATACAGAAAAGTATTCTATGCAAAAAAAATGTCCGCATAGATTGAAAAATGCCAGAAATATGCATTGATTCATAGAGAAACACATATAGGTAACAAATTCGCATGATAAAATACAGAAACAAAGAGCTATCCACACAAACGTCCATTCACAGACATGTATTATTACAGAAAAGCATTCTTTACAAAAAAGTCCTCATACAATGAAAAAAAGCAGAAATATGCATGGATTCATAGAGAAACACATATAGGTAAGACATTATCATGGAAAAACATAGAAACAAAGAGCTATCTACAAGAACAGCCATTCACAGACATGTATTAGTACAGAAAAACATTCTTTGCCACAAAGTCCGCATACAAAGAAAAAGTACAGAAATATGCATGGATTCATAGATAAACTCATATAGGTAACACATTCTCATGGAAAAATGCAGAAACGAAGAGCTATCCACACAAAGGTCCATTCACAGACATGTATTAGTACAGAAAGGCATAATTTGCAAAAAATTTCCCATAAAACGAAAAATACGGGGGCTGGAGAGATAGGTCAGTGGGTAAGAGCACTGACTGCTCTTCTGAAGGTCCTGAGTTCAAGTCCCAGCAACCAAATGATGGATCACAACCATCTATATTGAGATGTGACACCCTCTTCTGGTGTGTCTGAAGACAGCTACAGTGTACTTACATATAATAATAAATAAACCTTAAAAAAACTGTATAAAACAAGAAATATGCATGGATTCATAGAGAAACACATATAGGTAACAAATTAAAAAAAAAAAACAGAAAGAGCTATCCACACAAATGTCGATTCACAGACATGTATTATTACAGAAAAGCATTATTTCCAAAAAAAGTCCACATAAAATGAAAAACCTCCAAAAAGGCAAAAATTGCAAAAAGGCAAAAATGGCAAAAATGGCAAAAACAGAAAAAACAGAAAAAAGCAAAAAAATGCAAAAATTGCAAATCCAAAGAAGAGACAAAGGAAGCAAAAAGGCAAAAAAGGCAAAATAGACAAAAAGTGTAAAAAAGGCAAAAAACGGCAAAATGGGAAAAAAAGGCAAACAAGGCAAAAACACCAAAAACGGAAAAAAAGGCAAAAGAGGAAGGCAAAAAAGTCAAAAACGGAAAAAAGGTAATAAAGGCAAAAAAAGAAAAAATTGCAAAAAAGGCAAAAAATGCACAAAGGCAAACAAGGCAAAAAGGCCAAAAAAAAAAAAAAAAAAAAAAAAAGCANAAAAAAAAAAAAAAAAAAAAAATGGAAAAAAGCAAAAAAGGCAAGAAAGGCAAAAAAGACAAAAAAGAAAAAAAGGCAAAAAAGGCAAAAATGGCAAAAAAAGGGAAAAAGGGGCAATAAAGGCAAAAAAGCAAAACAAGTAAAAAACACAAAAAAGGCAAAAGAGGCAAAAGAGGCAAAAAAGGCAAAAGAGGAAAGAAAAAAGGCTAAAAAGGCAAAAAGAAAAAAGGCAAAAGAGGAAGGCAAAAAAGGCAAAAGAGGAAGGCAAAATGCAAAAGAGGAAGTCAAAAAGGGCACAAAAGACAAAAGAAGCAAAAAAGGCAAAAAAGGCCAAAAAAGGCAAAAACGGCAAAAACCACAAAAACGGCATGAATCTCCAAAAATGCAAGAAAGGCAAAAGAGGAAGGCAAAAATTGCAAAAGAGGAAAAAAATAGGTAAAAAGTCACGAAAGGCAAAAACAGAACAAAAGGCAAAAGAGTCAAAAAAAAAGCAAAAACGGCAAAAAAGGCAAAAAACGCAAAAACTGCCAAAAAGGCAAAAGAGGCAAAAAAAGGCAAAAGAGGAAAGAAAAAAAAGCAAAAAGGGCAAAAAAGGAAAAATTTCAAAAAAGGCAAAACGACAAAAAAGGCAAAAAAATGCAAAAGAGGAAGGCAAAAAGGCAAAAAAGGAAGACAAAAGTGCAAAAGAGGAATGCAAAAAAGCAAAAGAGGCAATAAAGGCAAAAAAGGCAAAAGAGGAAAGCGGAAAGGCAAAAGAGGAAGGCAAAAATTGAAAATAATGCAAAAAAGGTAAAAAGGCACAAAAGGTAAAAACGGAAAAAAGGCAAAAAAGGAAAAACAGCAAAAAGGCAGAAAACACAAAAATGGCAAAAAAGGGAAAAGAGGGGGAAAAGGCAAAATAGGAAAGAAAAAAAGGCAAAAAAAAGACAAAAAGAAAAAAAAGGCCAAAAAGGCAAAAATGACAAAAAAGGGGAAAAAGGCAAAAAAAAAGGCAAAAGAGGCAAAAAGGCAAAAGAGGCAAGAAAAATAGGCAAAAAGGGTGAAAAAGGAAGAAACTAAAAAAAGGCAAAAACAACAAAAAGTCAAAAAAGGCAAAAAAAAAAGGCAAAAGAGGAAGGCAAAAGTGCAAAAGAGGATTGCAAAAAAGGCAAAAAAGGCAACAAAGGCAAAAAAGGAAAAAAAGGCAAAAGAGGAAGGCAAAAAGGGCAAAAATGGCCTAAAAGGCAAAAATAGCAAAAAAGCAAAAAAGGCAAAAAAGCAAAAAAGGCAAAAAAGGCAAAAACGGCAAAATAAGTAAAAAATGCAAAAAATGCAAAAAGGCAAAAGAGGCAAAAAAGGCAAAAAAAGGAAAGAAAGAGGAAAGAAAGAGGAAAGAAAAAAGGCTTAAGAGCCAAAATGAAAAAAGGCAAAAAGGCAAAAAAAGGCAAAAGAGGAAGGCAAAATGCAAAAGAGGATGGCAAAAAAGGCAATTAAGGCAAAAGAAGAAGGCAAAAAGGGCACAAAAGACAAAAGAGGCCAAAAACGGCAAAAACGGCAAAAATGGCAAAAAAGGCATAACTGTCAAAAACTTCAAGAAAGGCAAAAGAGGAAAACAGAAAAGGCAAAAGAGGAAGGCAAAAATTGCAAAAGAGGCAAAAAAGGTAAAAAGTCACAAAAGGCAAAAACGGAAAAAAAGGCAAAAAATGCAAAAACTACCAAAAAGGCAAAAGAGGAAAGAAAAAAGGGCAAAGGGGGCAAAAAAAGAGAAAAAAGTCAAAAATGCAAAAACAACAAAAAGGTAAAAAAGCCAAAAAATGACAAATGAAGAAGGCAAGAAAGGCAAAAGAGGAAGGCAAAGTGCAAAAGAGGAATGCGAAAAGGCAAAAAGGCAACAAAGACAAAAAAGGCCAAAAAAAGCAAAAAAGGCAACAAAGACAAAAAAGGCAAAAAAAAAAGCAAAAAAGGAAAAAAAAAAAAAAAAAAAAAAAAAAAAAAAAAAAAAAAAAAAAAAAAAAAAAAAGGCAAAAAAGCAAAAATATAGGCAAACAAGGCAAACAAGGCAAAAAAGGCAAAAACGGCAAAAACGGCAAAAAAGGCAAAAAGGCAATGAAGGCAAAAATGGCAAAAAAGGCAAAAAAAGGCAAAATAAGTAAAAAATGCAAAAAAGGCAAAAAGGCAAAAGAGGAAAGAAAAAAGGCTAAAAAGGCAAAAAGAAAAAAAGGCAAAAAAAGGCAAAAGAGGAAGGCAAAAATGGCAAAAGAGGAAGGCAAAATGCAAAAGAGGAATGCAAAAAAGGCAATTAAGGCAAAAGAGGAAGTCAAAAAGGGCACAAAAGACAAAAGAAGCACAAAAGACAAAAGAAGCGAAAAAGGCAAAACAGTCCAAAAAAGGCAAAAATGGCAAAAAAGGCAAGAAAGGCAAAAAAGGCAAAAAAGCAAAAAAGACAAAAACGGCAAAATAAGTAAAAAACTCAAAAAAGGCAAAAAGGCAAAAGAGGAAAAGAGGCAAAAAAAGGAAAGAAAGAGGAAAGAAAGAGGAAAGAAAAAAGGCTAAAAAGGCAAAAAGAAAAAAGGCAAAAAAGTCCAAAAAAGGCAAAAGAGGAGGGCAAAAAGGCAAAAGAGGAAGGCAAAATGCAAAAGAGGAAGGCAAAAAAGGCAATTAAGGCAAAAGAAGAGGGCAAAAAGGGCACAAAAGACAAAAGAGGCAAAAAAGGCAAAAACGGTATAAATGTCAAAAAATGCAAAAAGGCAAAAGAGGAAAACAGAAAAGGCAAAAGAGGAAGGCAAAAATTGCAAAAGAGGCAAAAAAGGTAAAAAGTCACAAAAGGCAAAAATGGAAAAAAGGCAAAAGAATGAACAAAGGCAAAAACGGCAAAAAAAAAGGCAAAAAATGCGAAAACTACCAAAAAGGCAAAAGAGGAAAAAAAGGCAAAAGAGGAAAGAAAAAAAGGCAAAAAGGGCAAAAAAGGAAAAAAGTCAAAAAAGGCAAAAAATCCAAAAAAAAGGCAAAAGAGGAAGGCAAAAAAGGCAAAAGAGGAAGGCAAAGTGCAAAAAAGGAATGCAAAAAAGGCAAAAAGGCAACAAAGACAAAAAAGCCAAAAAAAAAAAAAAAAAAAAAAAAAAAAAAAAAAAAAAAAAAAAAAAAAAAAAAAAAAAAAAAAAAAAAAAAAAAAAAAAAAAAAAAAAAAAAAAAAAAAAAAAAAAAAAAAAAAAAAAAAAAAAAAAAAAAAAAAAAAAAAAAAAAAAAAAAAAAAAAAAAAAAGCAAAAAAGGCAAAAGAGGAAGGCCAAAAGGGCAAAAAAGGCAAAAATGGCCTAAAAGGCAAAAAAAGACAAAAAGGCATAAAAGGCAAAAAAAAGGCAAAAAAAGGTAAAAAAAGGCTAAAAAAGCAAAAAGAAAAAATGCAAAAAAAGGCAAAAGAGGAAGGCAAAATGCAAAAGAGGAAGGCAAAAAAGGCAATTGAGGCAAAAGAGGAAGTCAAAAAGGGCACAAAAGACAAAAGAAGCAAAAAAGGCAAAAATGGCAAGAACCGCAAAAACGGCATAAATCTCAAAAAATGCAAGAAAGGCAAAAGAGGAAGGCAAAAATTGCAAAAAAGGAAAAAATAGGTAAATAGTCACAAAAGGCAAAAACGGAACAAAAGGCAAAAGAGTCAAATGTCGCGCGCCTACCCCGTCCAGCAGGAATAAGACTCACAACAACCAGATTTCTCCTCAGGACAGTTTACTCAGGAACTTGACGTGGCCAATGGTGCATGACGAATGGCAAAATGCCGGCCCAGAGCCTCCCCGGAAGCAGCTACTTAAGCCCTGTCCTGGCCAATCAACGAGCTGCCCTGTGGCTCTCGCGAGACTACCCCAGGTGCTCTCGTGTGACTACACCAGGCGTTCTCGGGCTCAAGATCAAACAACAGCTGACACAACCTAGAAAAGCTGAATTGGTCGAGCCGAGCGGTTGAATGGCTCCCTACATCTCCCCCTTTTTTATTTCATATGAACGAGTGGCAACCAACTCTCCAAATCATTATGCTTTAGGTCAGATCATTTCTAGGCCAGGCCATCAAGCCCGTCACTGAGTACTCACGCAGCACAAGCCTACTAAGGCCCAGGGTAAGCTGGTATCCCCTGTCGGCGTGGCCTCTGTTTTAGGCGACAGCCTGCCTGAGCCTTAATCCGTTGGGACCTTTAGCAATCTTAGTTGATAGGAGAAAGCACACTCAAAAGGCAAACATCACTGCTTAATTGCAGCAAGCCAAACTTGGGGGGACTGGCCAACCTCCATGTCAATAGTGGCATCAGTCAGCATAGTAAGATCTCTTTTCTATGAACCTGGGTCATTTTGCAGAGACACCACAGGCAACTGATGGAGACCAGGACCAGGCCTAAGGCTAAAGCTCCTTTTACCCACCCGGTTCCCGGATGGGGCACTGCTTGTAGATTCTGCGCTGACAATTTCTCGATTATAGAGTCGCAGGCTCAACCGGCTTAACAATCCGTTTGTGGTCACAGGGGCATCTTCGTTCTTCACCTTCTTCACCAGCCGTTCAGGCACCCACACCGGGTCTTGTTCCTGTGGGAAAATACAAACAGCACCTCGTGTCCATGTCAGCACGGGATCGGGTCCTCGCCACAGATCCGTTAAGATATCTTTCCATTTAACTAGTTCTAGGGGCGGTGCACGCCCCGCACTATGCCTGTCAGCCGCTGATTGGCCATGTACATCCAAATTCAAAAAGTTTAAAGTAAATAGTGCTAAAGATATTCTTTCTTTAGGGGTACGGCCTTGGCCTATTCCCCCTTTCTGTTTTTGTAAGCACTCCTTTAATGTGCGATG